>JBBPKN010000071.1:0-26613 GCA_038089275.1 Pulveroboletus cf. rosaemariae
ACACCACCCAGTGTGCCTTCCCCACCGAGGATGTCTATGATCGCTTCAGTCGTGGACAGAAGCGCGTGATCCTCGCAGTCGTGTCTCTCACCGGACTCCTTCCCAGTGCGTCTTGCATGTCGGTCTAACTTACTTCGCGTTCAAATTCATCGACGATCGACGATCAGTGTTCGTCGGTGGCTGTTTTGTCCCGTCAATACCACAAATCTCCAATGACATTGGCGCAACACCCGCCGCTGTGAGGTACGTCATTCGGCATATACTGATACTCTTGGATCAAATGCTGTTTTTTTCTCAGTCTAGCCGTAAGCCTAAGCGTGTTCTCAAGTGCCCTTGGCGTCATGTTCTGGTCTGGATACAGTTCGTTTTGTAAGTCCCATGAGTCTGATACGCTTGTTGGCTAACTAATTTCGACTTCAATTTCCCTGGTGAGATGGCCGACGGGTGATATACCTCTGCGGAGTGCCCCTCACAATTATTGGTAGTTTTGCTGTTGCGGTGTCTAC
Source organism: Pulveroboletus cf. rosaemariae (assembly GCA_038089275.1). Taxonomy (NCBI): domain Eukaryota; kingdom Fungi; phylum Basidiomycota; class Agaricomycetes; order Boletales; family Boletaceae; genus Pulveroboletus; species Pulveroboletus cf. rosaemariae. The sequence goes on from JBBPKN010000071.1 coordinate 507, forward strand.
TGGGCTGAACAGTCTACTCTTCTGGCGATTTGTACAGACGTTCGGTTGCTCCGGTGGTTACGCTTTGGGAGCTGCCACCATCGGGGATATCTATAAAGTGGAGGAGCGTGGAACCGCCATGGGCACTTTCCTCGGTGTAAGTCTACTTGCTGTCGCTGCTTATTGTGGATGACATCCTTGTCTGCTGCTTAGGCGACGTTATTCGGACTTGCTATTGCACCAATTGTCGGAGGTAACTCATTTCACCCTACTGTCCAGTGTTTCTGGTACATGTTGACTTTCGTATGGTTGTTCAGGTTCCCTTGCTCAATTCTGGTCTTGGCGCGGTTTCCAAGCCGCACTGGGCGTTTGTGGTGTAATACAACTGTTGCTGCTTATTTTCTTCTTCCCTGAGACTGCTCATCCGGGCTCGTGCGGTATCGACAAAGAACGTGGATCGGGGAAGCTGTTCGTGTTCATTAACCCGTTCCAATGTCTATATTTCCTCCGGAGTCCCAATATTCTAGCGATCGTACGTACTTTTTCATCCGGGTCCTGATACTTGTAGTGTTCTGATTAGTCCCTTTAGACGTTGGCAAATACATTTGCATTGCTTTCGGACTACGGTTTGTCTCATGCATGAATGTCTAATGCATAGTCACCCACTAACATTCCACAACTGGCAGTACTATTGATACCCATTGCATATACTATCGTACGTTCGCAGAAGGTTTCATATATATGTCTCCCGTTGAATTGTTCACAGGGAGCTAAATATGGAATTAAAAGCGAAGGCCTGCTCGGTGCCCTTTTCCTTCCAAGTGGTATTGGCAATTTTGGTACTTCCTCTCGGTCGCTCTGGATATCCTATCCTAATCACATGTACAGTTGGCGCCCTGATTTCTGGATATATTTCTGATGTGGTGGTGAGACGTGCAAAGGAAGAACGCAAGGGCACATGGGTCCCAGAAGATCGCCTTCGTGCGGTGTGGCTCGGGCAACTCGTGCTTATACCCGTCTCTATGATAGGAATCGGCTTCACGACAACGTATGTCGACGGAACGGTCGGTCTGTTGATCAACCTTGTGTGTCTCTTCGCCAATGGCATGGGGGTAAGTTGCATTCCGGATATCTCTGGTAATGATGCGAGCACCTATTAGGTTGATATGGTTCTCCCTCCAATTGGGGCTTATACCGTCGATATTATACCGTCCCGGAGTGCCGAGCTCTCAGCCGCAGTCGCGTGAGTATCTGTTCTACTCGAGGGCGTATTTTAGGCGGTTGACAATCGTCTGTACCGTTTACCTACATCAGGGCTCTCCGGTCACTGTTGCTTGCGCCGGTATCTGCGCTGCTGATACCCTCCATCGAAACCATTGGTGTCGTTGCGACCAACAGCATTTCAGGCGCCCTGGCCATGCTCGGATATCTGTACGTGTCTGTAGATCGTCTCTGAGCATGGGTTTTGACGAGCGACCAGTCTGATTTGGCTCACGATTCGATATGGCAAGCAGATGCGCGCATACGTCGATGTTGGATACCCCAATTTCGGCGCTTAGATCTCGGACTCCGTTCGTTGACGATATTGCGTGCACACGATTGAATGCATAAACTAGAGCAACGGCACTTGTGGCTTCGCAGCTAGAGCGGAACCCCGCAAGTATTCTCTCTATTCGCAGTAGATCGGGATGTATCATACATCTTATATGTCATGGTCAGGATGGTCTCTCGTTAATCGTCTCTGTGATGTACCCTCAATTTAAGCCGACTGCACCCTCGCTCATTACACCACCCCACGTAACGACTATTATGAAAGGCTATGAATGTAAAGGCTATGACGGGTCTAACCTTTCCGCATTAACCCACACGCAGAACTGCGGAAAGAGCCTGTTATGAGATAGTCCATTGTATTCGTGTTCAAATCGTGAAGGTCAGTGCGCATCAGCTAAGCCTATCTGACACTGAAAACCCTTCAAAACTCAGATCCGAAATTTTGGTCAAAGCTTGTAGGGATTCTGCTCCAGTAACCCAGCTTGATATCATGACTACTGAAGGGACACCTTTGCTAGGAGCCGTGACGCGTATTCAACACAATGTGGTCTCCTCACCGAGGATGCTTACAATCGTTTCAGCAGTGGACAGAGGCGGGTAATCCTTGTCATTGTGTCTCTTCCCGGACTCGTTCCCAGTGCGTTTTGTATCGAAAGCTAGGCCCCAGTCTAGGCGTGAGCGTATACATGTTTGCAAGTGCCCTTAGCGTCATGTTCTGGTCTGAATACAGCTCATTCTGTAAGTTTCCACGTCTTCTGTACTTTGGATATACTTGTTGGCTAACCTCGACCTTGGTTTCTCTGGTGAGACGGCCGAAAGGCGATATACCTCTGCGGAATGCCCCTCACAATTATTGGTAGTTTTGCCGTTGCGGCGTCTACTGGACTGAACAGTCTACTCTTCTGGCGATTTGAACAGACGTTCGGTTGCGCTGGCAGTTATCCTCTGGGACTCGCCGCCATTGGAGATATCTACAAAGTGGAGGAGCGTGGAACCGCCATGGGAACTTTCCTCGGTGTAAGTTTCCTCGCTATCTCGGTTCGTGGATGATACCAACGTCTATCACTTAGGCGATGTTCTTGGGGGTCGTCATTGCACCACCCGTTGGAGGTAGCTCATGTTACTGCCGTGTCTCTGACAGATGCTGACCCTCGTGTGAACATTAGGCGACCTTGCTCAATACTGTTCCTGGCGCGGTTTCCAAGCTGCACTGGGTATGTGAGGTGTAATACAATTATTGTTGCTTACATTCTTCTTCCCTGAAACCGCTCATCCGGGTTCGCGCGGTACCGACAGAGAGCACGGTTCAAGGAAGCTATTCGCGTTCATCAACCCATTTCGCTGCCCCTCTTTCCTACGGAGTCCCAACATCCTGGCGATCGTACGTACATACTATTTCACCCGGTGGATCTTAATACTCGCACAGCGTCCTAAATGGGTCTCCTTAGACATTGGCGACTGTATCTGCACTCATCTCGGAGTGTGGGATGTCTCACGGATGAATATCTAATTTATAGTCACCCACTGACATCCCTTAACCGGCAGCACTCTTGATACCCATCGCATACACCATCGTACGTACGCAAAAAGTTTCGTATGTGTCTCCCGCAAAGTTGTTCACAGGGGGCGAAATATGGAATTCAAAGCGGAGACCTACTTGGTGCTCTTTTCCCCCCAAACGGTCTTGGTAACACTGGTGCGTCCTCTCTGGACATTACTGGATGTCCTGTCCCAATCACATGCACAGTCGGGGCCCCAATATCTGGGCGTATGTCCGATATAGTAGTAAGACGTGCAAAGGAAAAACGTGGGGGTATATGGGTTCCAGAAGTTCGTCTTCGTGCGGTGTGGCCCGGGGAACTCATGCTTGTCCCTGTCTCTGTGATAGTAGCTAGCCTCACGACAACGTACATCGACGGCATAGTCGGTTTGGTGACCAACCTCGTGTGTCTCTTCGCCAATGGCATGGGGTTAAGTTGCTTTTTATATATCTCTGGCAATGAGCGAGCGTCCGTCAGATGAATATGATTCGCCCTCCGATTGGGGCTTATACCGTCGATATCATACCGTCCCGGAGTGCCGAGGTCATGGCCGCCATCACGTGAGTATCTGTTCATTCCAAGGACGTGCTCTTGATGATTGACGGTCGTCTATGTCATTTATGTACCTGCGTCAGGGCTCTCCGATCATTGTTAGTTACGCCATTATCTGCGTTGATGATACCCTCTGTCGCAACTATCGGTGTCGCTGCGACCAACAGTATCTCGAGCCTCTTAGCCTTGCTCGGATATTTTTACGTGTCTCGTGGGTCGTTTCTGAGCATGGGTTTTGACGAGCGACCAGCCTGATTTGGCTCACGATTCAATATGGCGAGCAGATGCGCGTATACGTCGACGTCGGATACCCCAATTTCGGCGCTCAGACTTGGATTAGCGACGATGCGTTGCGCACATGATTGCATGCGAAACCGGAACAGAAGGCTTGTAATGTCGCAACTGGAGCAGACTGCCCATGAGTTTCTTGCGTTGTTCCACTGTAGATTAGGATGTACTACTTTATCATATACTATGACTTCTGGGAGACGGTCACTCAACGGCTACAGAAAGGCGGCAGAATGGTCATACATGCCAACTTGGACTCTGCCTAGCACTACAGAAATAGTTTACACTACAAGTCATCGAAATATAGTTAGCAGATGGTAAATAGTACCTTGCATGATAACTGAATGCCTGTATTTACACTGAACTAGGGCTACCAGACCAGAGTAGATGGTAATACAATTATAATATTTCTAATATCAGCAACAAAGTTATTCAAGTAGCTTGAAAAACTACTCAGATGATGTTTGCTTATTTTCCACTAAATGCAATAATCCCCAATAATCCCCAACCCTAACATCTAACTAAATTCATCAACACCATCATTGAAGTTCCTGTCTGCTTCCAGACAGTAGGAAAAGACTAGCCTTTGCTCACAAGTACCAATATTAGACTATTGAGAACTGGTAGAGAGTTATATAGTCAGATGAGATCAAGATAAATAAAATGAGTCAAATGAACAGGAATATGTGAAAAAGAAATAAAAAGAAGCCAATTGCTAGAGAGGTCAAAGTATAAGTATGCACACAAAGATAACTCCAAGAGAGCAATGCGCTCAAGCGAATTCTCGACGTCATCCAATTGAGCGTTGGGCGTTGGGCACTGAGTCAATGTAGAGCGGCGATTTCATAAGGCCTTTGAAACGAGGACGGGACCGAACCGTTTGAGTGAGAACTGGACATGCTCCTAGGAATGCACCTTCAATCTCGTTAAGAGTGGCAACAAGGAGAGGGTAGTCAATGTTGGACCTAAGGAAAACGAGCTCAGTCTGTGAGTGCACCGGGGTGCTATAGTAAACATCGGCAAATACGCCTCGTCCTTGGTGTCCACTGCAGCTGCTAATGATGAATCAGACAGAGAGGAGAATTACACTGGCCCCACTGTCGCCTGCTGCAACAGTCAATGAGGTGGATGAGATGTTCAGTGATCAATTGTGACCGAACGTTGGTCCCGTAAGGGGATACACTCAAAGAACATCTCTCGAAAGGGAACCTCGATCTCGACAGTTCCCTGGTCTTTTCACAATCCAGTCAGTGCCTCACAGTAGATAGCAAACCAGTCCAGTGGACCAAAGTCTTAATTCACTCTGCAAAGAACTTGGCCACCCATCTGCCTCTCATTGCGTTTTCGTTGCACCATGATCCCAACACCAGTGCCTCCACCTTCTATTGCCCGTCTTCTCAAACTAAATGTCGGAAACTACCCCACGTCATGCTCGATGAAGGTGCAAGGGCACTACTATCTGGATGAAACCGGTACAGGTACTTACCTAAAAGAGAGCCACACAGCCTGGAGTCTTGGCGTGGCAATTGACTTGTAGGTTATCTCGCTCATTTCTACCTCGATTGACCTCGTTCGACCTCGCACAACCTCCACATACACCCCAGACATAGTGCACTTGTGTGGACAACGAAAATTTATCGGCAGGTCGTGACATTGCGTGACATCTGCCGAGTGTCCATGACGGTTGGAGTCATTGTACGTGATAGTACGTGATGCTCAAAAGCGAATAAAAAGACATGCGAGCTCTCGTCGATCGTCCTCGCCATCTGATCCCAGTTCAATCTGATTGGACTGAACGTCGACGGGACCAGATACGTCACCACGCAACTAGTAGTATCAAAGGCTATACTAGGTTCGAATTTTAGCACGATCCCTCCGCATTGTTCCAACCCGAAGTAGCGGACGGAAGGTGCCTGTGACGAGATAATCTGATGGTCGTACTCGCATTCATTCTCGCAAAGGTCTGCGGCGCTGATCAGCTAATTTTGTCTGACACCTAAAAGGCCCTTCGAAAGTCAGACCCGAAATTCTGGTGAATACTTGTGGGGCATCCTTCCCACCAGCCCAGCTTGATACAGCACCATGGCTACTGAAGAGAGCCCTTTACTAGGAGACCATGGCGCGCACCCCACTCAGTGTGGCTTCCCCGCTGAGGATGTCTATAATCGATTCAGCCATAGACAGAAGCGTGCGATCATCGCTCTCGTGTCTCTCGCCGGACTCGTTCCCAGTGCGTTCTGCATTTACATAGGGCTCACTCCACGTTCAGGTCCATTGTTGACCATCAATCAGTGTTCGTCAGTGGCTGTTTTGTCCCGTCAATACCTCAAATCTCCAATGACCTTGACGCAGCACCTGCCGCTGTGAGGTATGTCGCTCGGCGTATACTCTCTTGTATCAAACACTGGGCTCTAGTCTAGGCGTGAGCCTATCCGTATTCGGAGGTGCCTTTGCCGTCATGTTCTGGTCTGGATACAGTTCGTTTTGTAAGCCTCACGAGTCTGATATGCTTTTTGGCTAACTAATCTGGACTTTCATTTCTTCGGTGAGACGGCCGTCGAGCGATATACCTCTGCGGAATGCCATTTACAATTATCGGTAGTTTTGCTGTTGCGTTTTCTACTGAGTTAAGAAGTCTACTCTTCTGGAGACTTGTACAGACGTTCGGTTGCTCTGGCAGTTACGCTCTGGGTGCTGCCACTATCGGAGATATCTACAAAGTGGAGGAACGTGGGACTGCCATGGGCACATTCCTCGGTGTGAGTCTACTTGTCATCTTGCTTCGTTTTGGATTGTACGAGCGTCTACTGCCTAGGCCATGGTATTTGGACTCGCCGTCGCACCTCCCATCGGAGGTAACTCATCATGCCATTGTTCAGTGTCTCTGATGGATGCTGAACTTCGTACGTCCATCCAGGTTCCTTTGCTCAATTCTGGTCCTGGCGTAGTTTCCAAGCCGTGTTGGGTGTCTGGGGTATAATACAATGGTTATTGTTCGCTTTCTTCTTCCCCGAAACCGCTCATCCGGGTGCACGTGGTGTCGACAAAGAGCACGGTCCAAGGAAGTTGTTCGTGTTCATCAACCCATTTCGCTGCTTATCTTTCCTACGGAGCCCAAACATCCTAGCGATCGTACGTACATACTTCATCTATGGATCTCGGTACCCGTACGGTATCCTAATGAGTCTCTTTAGGCATTGGCAAATACATTCGCACTCCTCTCGGACTATGGTGTGTCCCATGGACGAACATCCAACTGATAATCACCCACTGATGTCTCATAACCGGCAGTGCTAATGATACCCATTGCATATACAATCGTACGTACGCAAAAAAAATACACATGTATCTCCCACTGATTTGTTCACAGGGTGCTAAATATGGAATCAAGAGTGAAGGCTTACTCGGTGCCCTCTTCCTCCCAAGTGGTCTTGGCAACTTTGGTACTTTCTCCTCATCTCGCTGGGCGTCCCATCCTAATCGGGTGTACAGCTGGTGCCCCGATTTCGGGGCGTATGTCCGATGTAGTAGTGAGACGTGCAAAGGAAAAACGCAAGGGTGTATGGGTACCAGAAGATCGTCTTCGGGCGGTGTGGCTGGGCGGACTTGTCCTTATACCCATCTCCGTTACGCTAATTGGCTTTACGACCACGTACGTCGATGGCACGGTCGGTCTGGCGATCGTCCTTGCGTGTCTCTTCACCAATGGCATGGGCGTAAGTTGCATTCCGGATGTCTTTAGCACTGATGCGAGCATTCATCAGATAGATATGGTCCTCGCACCAATTGGGGCTTATGTCGTCGATATCATGCCCTCTCGGAGTGCCGAGGTCACGGCCTCTATCGTGTGAGTCCCTGCCCTACCCGAGGGTGTCCCCTAGATGACTGACGACTGTTCGTGTCGTTTGCCCACATCAGGGCCCTCCGTTCGTTATTGGTTGCGCCGCTATCTGCGCTACTGATACCCTCCATTGAAACTATTGGTATTCCTGCAACCAACAGCCTCTCTGCTGCACTGGCCTTACTCGGATATTTGTATGTTTCCGGCCGTCATTGTGAGCGCAGGTTCTGACGAGCGGCCAGCCTGGTTTGGCTCACGATTCGATATGGCGAGCAGATGCGTGCATATGTCGATGTCGGATTCCCTAACTTTGACGCGAAGGCTCGGATCGGTGACAGTACCGCGCGCATATGATCGAACGCGAAACCAGAACTGAGGACTCGTAATTTCGCAACCAGAGCTTGATCGTCCACGAGTTTTTACTGGTTTTTTTTACCCGTTATAGTTTGAGGGACGTACCATGGTCCTGTAGGTTATGATCGGAAGTGAACAAGAATAGATGTGACCTCTCGTTAAGAGTGATGGCGAGAGGGTGGTCGACGGAGTGGACGGAGGCATTCGGTGGTAAATCGTAGCCGAGCATGAGTCTGGTAAGGGGATACCTTCCAAAGGACAACTCTTGGAAGCCTCGATAGTTTCCCTAGTCTGTATGCAATCAGTCACCCATCAGGTGGATATGGTTCTCGCGCCGACTGGAGCTCATACTGTCAATGTCATGTCCTCTCGCAGAGCTGAAATCATGGCTGCTATGACGTGAATGCCCGTTCAACGCTCCCGATGACTGATGGTTTTCTGTGGCATTTACTTGTACCAGGGCTCTCCGGTCACTGTTGCTTGCACCAGTATCTGCGCTGCTGATACTCTCCGTCGAAACCATTGGTGTTGCAGCAACTAATAGCATCTCTGGTGTTCTGGCATCGCTCGGATACGTGTACGTATCTCGTGGTCGTTTCTGAGCGTGAGTTTTGACGAGCAACCGGCCTGGTTTAGCTCACGATTCGATACGGTGAGCAGACCTGCGCAAAACCAGAACGGAGGACTTGCAACTTCGTAACTAGGACTTGATCGCTTGATCACCCACGCGTCTGCTGGTGTTTTCTGTCCCGTAGTGCGGTGTGTAGTATGGTTTTGCAGCTCACAGACGAGGACACGCTTGGGCGCTCGGTGATCGCCTTCGTGGTCTGCTTCCAACTCAAGCTGGTTAGAAGCTCACTCGACAGAATGTCGACGGAACTACAGTATCTCCGTGAAGTTCTTGAAAATGGGGACAGGACCAAACGATTTGTGTGAGAGCTGGATGTGCTCCATGCCAAGGTACACTCCCCATCTCATTGAGAGTGTCGAGAAAAGGGACGTATGGTGGCAGGTCGTCATCAAACGTTGGTCCAGTAAGGGGATACCCTCAGAGGACAACTTTCGACATGGTGTGTCGGTCTCCACAGCTTCTGCGGTCCGTTCACAACCCAGTCAGGCCAGTTAAGAAGAGTCAAGTCTCAGGGTGTGCGACTGTGAGATACGACAGAGAAAGGAGGGAATAGGTGGTTATGAGCAAATAACAAAGGGAAGCGAAACGAGACAAAGGGTGCATGAAGGAAGAGGTTCACCAAACGTCCTCATAGAGACAAGGGACATGCATAATAGGGAAAAGGGTGGCGAGAGGATGCACAACCATGCACTCACGATCCAATATCGCCAGCTTCGTTGGGCGTGGTCAGAACAAATTGCAGAGCGCTTGTCCCTGTGGCAGAGTCAAACGCTGCTGCTAACGAGAGGGACTGTACTGATCGATAATGTTACGCCAAAGTTTTCACAGTCGCGTAACCTGACGGCAATGAGGACAACACGGTCATGTGAACTTCGAGCGTCTAGTAGTCGAGCAAAGGCTCTAACTGACGGTTGTGGACGATGGAATTGTAGCGGAACTCTGCCGCCCAACCGACTTGAATAGGATCCCCATGACGCAATGAGCGCCACATGGATGTGCATTGTTCAACTCCCCCTCTCTACATTTTCATATCAAGGCTACTGGTCACCCTCCCCACCTTCTGTCTGTGATTCGGTTCGGCTAGCAAACTGTTCACGCGTGATTCAGGATCCTTTATTTGGTATCGTGCCGAGCCTAAGCACGGTGCAGTGAACAACGTTAGTCAAGGTCAGGTGCAGAGAGAATGTGACCACATCGTACCGATGGCAAGTCCCGTAAGTTCACCTTCATGCCTAACCACTATCAGGGTCGAGAGTGCTGGGGCTACATCAATCTGCTCTGGTCTGTTCGTGAGCTCACCTATGCCTTGCTTCCACTCTTTGATCAAATTTTCATGGTATTTCTTTGACAGGCGTAGTAATACGCGCATGCGTCACATAGGCCACAATGAGTCCGCAGAGGGCGCCTGTCAGGGCCCTTGCGCCCTGGCTTGAGTCAGGACGTCAATCAGCACTGGCGGACTGTCGTCCCTTGTTGGTTCTATGACATTAGCGGGGATATTGCAAACGCGTGTTCAGACGACGACGCTGTGCACCCAAGGCCAATGCACACCCTTACCTGCACACTTGGGAGGATTACGACAAGGACGTGGTACGAAAACCCACCAGCTATCACACCACGAGCTAGTTCTGTCTGCTTGGAACCATGCACATACCTTGGTGAGCTTCAGGCAAAACACTTCAGGATCCGCAAAATTCAGAACTTCGACTTACATACCCTCGGAAATATTCGGGTCATTTTTGTGAAACGTTGAAAGTCAGTAACCCATCAGCCACTTCTGTGTGAGACAATAAGAATACCCTTTGAAGCCCAGAACAGGTGTTATGATATCAAAGATTGCAGGGTATCCATTCCAGTAACCCGACTTGATACCATGACTACTGAAGAGACCCCTTTGCTGGGAGACCAGAGTCACCCTGACGCGCACTCCACCCAATGTAGTCTCCCCACCGAGGATGTCTATAATCGCTTCAGCCGTGGACAGAAGCGTACGATCCTCGCTATCGCGTCTCTCACCGGACTCGTTCCAAGTGCGTCTTTGATTCCCACCTGGTTCATTTCGTGCTCAAATCCATTGCCGATCATCGATCAGTGTTCGTCGGAGGCTGCTTTGTCCCGTCAATACCTCAAATCTCCAATGACCTTGACGCAGCACCTGCCGCTGTGAGGTATGTCATTCGACGAATACTATCTTTTGTATCGAACGCTGGGCCCCAGTCTAGGCGTGAGCCTATCTGTATTCGGAAGTGCCTTTGCCGTCATGTTCTGGTCTGGATACAGTTCGTTTTGTAAGCCTCACGAATCTGATATGCTTTTTGACTAACTAATCTGGACTTTCATTTCTTCGGTGAGACGGCCGTCGAGCGATATACCTCTGCGGAATGCCATTTACAATTATCGGTAGTTTTGCTGTTGCGTTTTCTACTGAGTTAAGAAGTCTACTCTTCTGGAGACTTGTACAGACGTTCGGTTGCTCTGGCAGTTATGCACTGGGAGCGGCCACTATTGGAGATATCTACAAAGTGGAGGAACGTGGGACTGCCATGGGCACTTTCTTCGGTGTGAGTATCCACATCATAGATTGTTGTGAGTGGTACCAGCGTCTATTACCTAGGCCATGGTATTTGGACTCGCCGCTGCACCACCCATCGGAGGTAATTTATCATGTCTTTGCCCAGTGTCTTTAGTGGATACTGATTCTCGTACGGCTATTCAGGTGCCGTCGCGGAATTCTGGTCCTGGCGTGGTTTCCAGATTTCTCTGGGTGTTTGGAGCGTATTGCAATTATTGCTGCTCACCTTCTTTTTCCCCGAGACCGCTCATCCGGGCTCGCGCGGTATCGATAAAGAGCGCGGTTCAGGGAAGCTATTCGTGTTCATCAATCCATTCCGCTGCCTGTCTTTCCTACGGAGCCCAAACGTTTTAGCGATCGTACGTACTTTTTCACCTAGCGGATCCTGCCGCTCGCACGGCTTCCTAATTAGTCTCGTTAGACATTGGCGAACACATTTGCACTCCTCTCAGACTGGGGTGGGTCCACGGATGACATCTAACCGATAGCTACCCACTGACGTCCCATAAATGGCAGCCCTCTTGATACCCATTGCATACACCATCGTACGTACGCGAAGAGTTTCATATATACCTCTCCTGCTGAGCTGTTCACAGGGAGCTAAATATGGAGTTACAAGCGAGGGTCTGCTCGGTGCCCTTTTCCTCCCGAGTGGCGTTGGCAACTTTAGTACTTCCTCTCTCTCGGTCTTGCTGGGTCTCCTGTTCTAATCACATGCACAGTCGCGGCCCCGATTTCTGGGCATATGTCCGATATAGTAGTGAGACGTGCAAAGGTAAAACGCAAGGGCATATGGGTCCCAGAAGATCGCCTTCGCGCAGTGTGGCTCGGGGGACTTGTCCTTATACCCATCTCTGTCACGCTGGCCGGCTTCACGACGGCATACGTCGACGGCATGACCGGCCTGGTGATTAATCTCGTGTGCCTCTTCACCAACGGCATGGGGGTAAGTCGAATTCCGGGTGTCTCTAGCACTGATGCGAACATTCATCAGGTGGATATGGTACTCGCACCGATTGGAGCTTATACCATCGATATCATGCCCTCCCGGAGTGCTGAGCTCACGGCTGCTATTGCGTGAGATTTGTTCGATCCACGGGCGTGCTCTAGATGATTGACGGTCGTCGTTTATCAGGGCTCTTCGATCACTGCTGGTCGCGCCGATATCTGCGTTGCTGATACCCTCCGTCGAGACCATCGGTGTCGCCGCAACGAACAGCATCTTTGGCGCCTTAGCCTTGCTCGGGTACTGGTACGTTTCTCGCTGTCATTGCGTGCCCGCGCTCTGACAAGAGATCAGCCTGATCTGGCTTACGATTCAATATGGCGAGCAGATGCGCGCATACGCCGACGTTGGCTTCCCCAATTTCGCCGCTCAGACCCCGATCGGCGACGGTACCTCGGAACAGAATTGAGTGCGAAACCAGAACAATAGACCCGTGATGTCTCAATTGGAGCAGATCGTCCCCGAGTTCTACTGGCGTCTTGTCTGCTGTAGGTCGAGAGGTATTATGATTTTTGTAGATCACGAACAAACGACATGCTTGTGACGTTGCAACACGCGACGATGGAGGCGCGCGAACTTGTCTCCAAGGAGACAATTACGATATGGTTCTGAAACTGCGAGGAGAATGAACGATCTCACGTCTCAGCCCAACGTCTGCTCGCTAGTCGACCAGGGCAACGAGAGGTGCCCTCAGTGGCTACCTGAGGTTGGCGTCAACAGATTGCTTAGATAAGGACGCCGGTGTCCTTCATTTGATAGTGCTGCGGAGGGAGCCGGAAGTAGTCCTGTTGCTGTGATATGTGACCTTTTATCCTACGTTTGTTTCGTGCTCATTCCTGCCATGTTATACCTGACGCAAGGCATGGGGAATGTCACTGATCATTTCCACTTGCGCACTCACGCTAGAGCAGCAACCAAGTTGGCAGACGACCGTGTTGAGGCTACCAAGAAATGTCTCGGTGTGGAGACCAAGTATGCCGATATAACGATCCAGGTAGGTGCGCAGCGACGGCTCCTCGTCTCCATGGTGCGCAATCTGAAACGCGACGGGACCAGTTCATCGGTGCATCGCATCTCCCCAAGGCGGAAATCATTGGGACCACTGACACGTTCTTCCATGCAAAACTGGATGGAAAGATATCGTACATGTATGTACTCTCCTCGTCTCGGGCAAGTGTTCTCTGAGTTTGGGGCACCCTTGACCTGCAGATCGTCGGTTCAGTCAAACACGTTGACGCCGGTGTGGAACGAAATTTGGCAGGTCAAGAACGTGCCAACGACGGCTGTGCTGTCCGTTGTCTTGCGGTGTAAACACCGTCCAGCGTGGATGGGAAAGTTCGAGACGACAATATCCCCTGGAACCAAGGAAGCAGAGATCAAAGGTCACACACGGATGCACAACCACGGCACGTTCTGGCTCAAGGTGACCTGCAACCGAGCGGTCCTTGTTGGCAAACTTACGACATTTGCGTTCCCAGATCAACTCTTTGCCGTCTCGCGACGACCCAGCGCTTTTTCCGTACTTGTTTGATGGGCCCGTCCATTACTCGCGCCACAGCTCACCGACGGTGGGGGCGTTGACGAAGCGAAAAGACGATCGCCTGTACTCGACCTGGAAGGTATATATCAAGGGTGTCCCACAAATATTTGGGGATTCAGTGCAGCACTGGAATCGCAATTACAAAGCTGCGCAGGCTATCTTTCAGGGGCCCGCCTCTATTGCGGTTCGCTCGGGCATCCAAGCTGGCCATCGCTTGTTGTATGCGAGATCGGTGTCGAATGCATTTGGTGTCATTCAATCAACTCAGGACGTGTTCGCTCTCTTTCGCGGTGGCATGCATCGCTCATCTGTTGATGGAACGATCTTGTTTGCGCATCGCATCAAGCCAGTCGTGTATACGTACATCATCTCCACGGGTGACGACTCGTTACGTTTTTCCGAGACGGGCGCGGCGTTCTTCGTTGACTTTGCGTCCAAACACGCCTTGCACAGCAACTGTGCCACAACAGTGCGGTACAGCGGGGAGTTCCATCCACGGCCAGCTGGCGGGTGGGCACGTTTTTCGGATGCGGTGCAGGACGGGGAGGTGAGGTGGGAACTCGTGATCGACAACAACTCTGGGACGTACTCGCCTGATCCAGCCCTGCTGCCCAAGGTGAAGGAGATTATGGAACTGAATTTTCCGGGCTTTGCGGTCGTTGCGCTGCGGCATGACGACCCGGAGTTGAAGGCAAGCATTGAGGCGTGTAGGGCATACGCGACGAGCAAGCGGGGGGTGAGGGAACACGAACTGGAGCCTCATGTGGGGGAGGGCGAAGAGACGCTGATGCAGGCGGCGCAGAGGGCACCTGAGCTGGCTGTGGGGACATCACCTGGAGCCTGACGCGTGTAGTAGATGACTAGTCGAATGGAAATACGACGGGCAATCACCGACACGTTTTCTCAGCCACCCGCTCAACACGAGGCTCTGCACCCTCAGAACGGACCCCCTCGTTCTCTGCGAATTCACCACTTTCTTCTGTTCTTCCAGAGCGATGTGTATGCGCTACTGATGTGTCATTCCTGTACGTCTTTCTCCTCCTCGCCTCCTCCCCCAGTCTCCTTCAAGATCACCCATCGTCTCACCGACTTTTTTTCCAGGTCTTGAATATCGGTGGAACCATTCGCAGTGTATACCATGGAGTCTTCCTCTACAGATACCCTCTTGTCGTCCTCGCACCCTTCTCGGAACGGCGCTTGGTCGTCCACATGCCGACCTGCCCTGACCCGGGCCTTGTCCTCTCGCTCGTGGCGCACGGTCAGCGATTCGTTTGATCCTCCCGTTATCGCACCGTGTCCGGAGCCAGATTACTCCCGTATCAAGTTCGCCCGTAGCCACGCCCTCCAGGGTGGGCCCACCCAATTGCTGTACACCGATTCCGTCAGAGTATACCCCTCCCCACCCTCAAGCTCGTCCCCGTTAAAATCCACCATACCTCTCCCAGAAGAGGTCGGCGAATCTGCACCGCTGTACTCTACCCACCTCGCTGGTGTGCTTGACTCGCCACCAGTCATGCGTCGGGAAGACTTGGCGTCTCAGAAACCGCTCACCCCGCCACCGACGATACTACATCCGACCCTCATCTTGCCTGATGCTGATGTTGACATCCCCTTTTATGAGCAAGAGGTCGAGGAAATCGAGGAGGGATGCGAAACCGATGAGTCTTATCCCTATCCGTCAGGACCCTCGTCGTCTCATGCAGTCCAAACTGAACTTCCCCTCTCCCCCCTCTCGCCGAGCTGGGATCCTCCATGCGACCAGGCACTCTCGATGGCGTCGTCCCAGGACTTTTCGGAACCTGAGCACCGGAATGCACTTTTTTCTCGCTGCGACGCCACTGCACCATCTGCATCGGGTTACCGCCACACGTCACCCCATTCATCCCATGAATCTTTATCGTTGCTTGGGGTCGATGTCGATGCACCCCGCCCTCTCTTGGCGCCGACTAGTTTGCCTTGGGTTTCGAGTTCGCCCTCTGGATTGGATCCCGAGCCACCATCTGTGTCTACCTCCAGTTTTCCGTTGACATCGTTGACTGGCTATGACGAACGTCCTCCACCGAGCTCACCCCTAATATCAAGACTGGATCTCCCTGATGTTGAGGATGACGAGCTCTCCAAGATTGTTCCGTCGTCTCCTAGTCGAAGGTCTTGTTCGTGCCTACCCGATTCTGATGTTGACATGGACGACTCGAGCAGTGACTCAGTGCCTGCGCTGCCTGGACAACATCTTGTGTCGTTTCCAGGAGCGGACATCGACGACGACCTAGTGCCTAGGATCACAATTCCATCTCGTCCCGTTCCTTTCATACCCAGCCAACCTCTCCTCTTTATCGATGATCCACGAGACGTTCCACTGCCGCGTTCTCCGTCCCCAGAGGATTTCGATTTGTGCCTCTTGCCGGAGGACATCACGGATCCCGAGTTGGCGAAATTGTTCGACCTGCGTAAGAGGTCCATTGCTGCTGAGCGCGCCGCCAGGCGTTTGGAAGTGTTCACAGAAGATGTTGATCTGTTCACACGGGCCGAAGCTCGGAAGATTCGCAAGCGAGAACGAGAGCGCAGCAAGGAAGTGGGGACCCTCCTTCGGCTCAAGTTGGGTGACGGGGTACGGGCGTGTCCGCAGGAGCAGAGCCCCGAATGCGATGCACAAAGCCATGCACGTCGACAGGGTGTGATTGGGAATATGTCACAGCTTGTCGCGCAGATGGTATTCCGCAGGAACGAGGTCTCCCGGCCACTGGCCAAGCGAAAGACGGCGAACACGCCTCGCGAATACGTCCGATCTGCATTATCCGATGCGGTCACTACGTACGAGTAGCGTGCGACGCCGTGTCTTGCTGCATGTTATCATGGTGCGCCATCTGCGATGAGGTGTGTACTTTAAACGTTTGCCTGCCGAGAAAGACTGGACTGAATCATGACGCGCAACTCTTTTTTACGCTATCTGGCTTGTTCTTTAATTATGTTTTAGACTTTGGGGTGTTGAACATGATGTATGCTATGTGTGTGAGTGTTTGAACACTATGTTCTCTCTCCCTCTCCCTCTCTGTCCTCTCCATTTGTATACTTGTAGCTTGCAGTGTTCCACCGCTTCCCTGGCATTGGGTCATTCGACTCGTCATCTTCATGCTTCTTTGCACATTCTTCTGCTCTTGTTCAAAAGGTTGTGTGCTTCATCATCTTTTTTCTTTTTCTGTTACCCCAAAACAAGATTCATGCTCGCATCTACGAGACAAAAAGTATATGGAAACGGAAGTCGAAAACCGCAGGATACAACATCTCTTTTTCTTTTTCTATTCCTTCTTTTTTTTTGTACCAACCGTGAAACAAGGCTGTCCTTAATTATCTATACATGCCTCGTTACCGTCGTTGAGGGCGTGACCCGAGAAGATGGTGCGGCTGCGAAACAACTATTAGCCATCATCGCCAAGCGGTGTCAACCGACGCGATCGGTTAGACTTTTTGAAGGTCGGCCGAGTCTGCTATGCTCGGTTGCAAGGCGGTCGAGAAATGGCGAACGGACCTGTCCGGCGTCGTTCGACACCGTCATCACCGTCGCAGACATGACTTGGGGCACGTCTCACCAGTGCCGCGGATGCTCGGTCGTCGCGAGGTGGTGGCGCTCTCGGCAAGGTGATGGGGTGTGGGTCAAGCGAACTCGGCTTTGGATTTTTTTTTTTTCCAGTGGACGCGCGCTGGAGGCCCATGGGGAACCAGGCCGTATCGTAAATCGGGGATGGACGCGCCATCGTCAACGGCACGCGCACCCTGGCATGCGAATGCTCTCGTACGAAGAGTGCCAAGAGAGCCCACTGCTGGTTGTGCCGCCCTGTCTGGGGGACGACCGTCCTATCCGAGCGTACGGGCGACACGCGTCGGGGCCCCCAAGACGTAAGGGATGGCAAGGATGGGCAGCGCGGTCGAGTCAGCGCAAACGGAGGACGGACGGGGTAACGATGGAGGTGCCTGAGCATACGACGATGTCTGGCCATGTGAAGCGACCCTGTTCTCGGTCAGCACGATCGCCTCTGGTGTGCCTTCGGCGGCGTCTTTTGGCTGGCCACAGGGTGGACACGTACGTCTGACGAGCGTCTTGTCGGCGGACGGGTACCCGTATGCCCTTGACGCTGCCCATAAACGGCCGACTGACGTTCAGCAGCCCCAGCGCCTCGCCGTCCTCCTCGCCAGTCTCCGTCGGCGGGACCCCCCGACAGTCACGGACGGGCGAGGACGGACAAGTCGTGTCGAGGCAAACGATTTCCCTCCGTGCGGAGGATCTCTGTTTGCGTTGGTGCGCATGCCTCGTCGGGGGTCGAGGCGAACACGTCCCGAAGGGGCATTTGGTGCTCCCGTCATGCGTACGACCCTATGGACGTAGAATGCAGTGCCCCGCCGTTCTGGGGGATATCACACGCGTCGCCGTCGACGTTTGGCGTGCGTGTGCGTGCGATGGACTAGCAAGGGCCCGTGAATTCCGATATCAGGGAGCACATGTCGAGAGATATCGACAAGGTTGCAGAGACCCGAGATGCAAGGCGATAGCGGGGGTACGGCGAGACCCGCCGTCGATGACCGTCGTGGATCAGGTTGGGAATAGACATAACGATGGACTAATGTAGACTAGGACGGTCTCCAAGAACCCTGCATGAGCGAGCGGGCTTGGCTCAATTGACCCGTTGTGAGGCGTGACTGCATTATTGTGCTGGACCACAATTGCTGGCAGAATTCCCAAGGACGCTGAAGAAAGAAAAACAATGGGACATGAGGCGAGGATGGGTTCATCTCGACCGTCGCCAAAGCGGAAGGTCGTTTGTGACTGTGGGAGCTCTTCGTTTCGAACCTCGTCTTCTCCCTGCGGTCTCGATTTATAACCTTGTCTCATCCCCCCGCCATCCGCAGCCGTCCTCCTCCAGTCCGCTAGCTCCCTGTCTCTCTCGCCATGTCCGTCCCCGTCCACGCCGTCCACACCATCCACGGCACCTTCTCTGGCATCGTGTCTGCATACCCTAGACTTCCAACCCAACCACCCTACTCAACGTACGCTGGCGTCGCAATGGACATGCCCGAAAGACAACCCCCAGGACTAGCCAAGGCTGCGTGGCGTGTCGCTCCCGTCTCCATTCCCCCCAGCTGCAGGCGGCTATCTCCCCCACCTCGCGCAACTGCCGCTCAGCCCGTCCACTTTCCACACGAGGATCCGTTTGACGACGTCCGTGCGCTCCCCGTGTCCACTGCCCAGAACGAACAGCTCGTACCTTACCAGCGCACGCGACTGGCATCGCAGTCCATCACCGTAAAGATGCCTCGGCCGTTCCACCTCGAGGCGTTGGTCCGCCAGAGGACGGCCCAGAGGCTCGCGCAGGATCGCGAGGCTCGTTGCAAGGCTGTCGCTGGGATTCTGCTGAACAGGGTGCATGCCGTTGGGAAGCCGATGCGGCGGACACCGCCCAACCCGGACGTGCCCCGAACGTACAAGCGTAGTCGGCTGTCGACGATGGTGACCGTCGACGATCTCTAAGGTCAGGTCAGGTCCATCGTGTGTTGTGTCCGTCGTGCTGACACGTCGCCAGGTACCAATCGTGTTGAACATGGGTATTCTTGGTTCAGAGGATGGGGATCCTCCGTATTACTGTGCACTCGTCCATCGTTTTTCTCGTCCTGGGACGCTTTTTGATTAGAACGCAATAATGGTGTATTTTTTGGCGATAAATTTAGTGTGCCCCTTTGAGCGGAACCAATCAGAGAGGCGATAGCACACTGCCTCACCCGGTGGCCATCCGAGGCTGATGCGGGCTTGCTGAGACCGCCAATGCCACTCGTGTCAGTCCTGTTCGTGCTTGCCAACGTCCACAGCAGCCCGAGTCCAATCGTCGTTGGCAGAATTGCAGCCTGCGCCCATGCGGCGCCCAGCGTGGCAGAATCCGAGGCTTCTCTCGGCTCGGTCTCTCAACGTTTGAGACTGAAATCGCCCGCGACTCTACTCGCGCCGTCCCAACACCCCCGCCCGTCTCTCTATCGTCGACCCCAGTTCCTGTTCTGAACACGATGAACTTTTCGTTGGCACAGGACAGTCCCTTTAACACCGTCCTCGTCTCTCCAGACGGTCGAATTCTCTACCGGTTCGAGACGCCGAGTTTTTCGAGGGCGGCCTCGTCATCACCGACGACGACGGTCAAGCGGGTGAGCATGGAGGGCGAATCCGAGGTCGGTCGTGTCGTGTGGCAGTCTGGTCGACCTGGAACGGTGGTCGTGCACGGCCACGAACTCTACATCACGCGAAGCAAACTATTCAGTTCGTGCGTGGCTTCCCTTTGCCCCCCTCCCCGTCACGGGGAAGACCGTCTTCTTCATCTTACCTTATTTCTGATTTCTTTTTCTGATGTCCTCTCTCTCTCTCTCTCTCTCTTCTTTTTGACCGTTGGACGGAACGTGACGAACGACAGCTCACGCACGTTCACGGCGCTCAACGGACAGACCTACAAGTGGTCGTTTGAGAACGATTCGTCGCTGGTACGTGAGATTTCCCGCCTCCCTGTTATCTTTTCCCCCTTTTCCCCCGATACGGTTCTTGGAGACCGTCGTCGATGGTGACTGACGCGAACGCTCCTTTTGATAGATGGCCAGCAACGATAGTAGACAAGCACCCGCTGCGACCTATTTGCCTTCCGCGGGGTCAAATCCAGGGTTGATCCACATCACGCCGCACGGGCTCACCATCACCGGAGACGTCCTCGTCACGTTCGTCTGCGTCGAAGGCGAACGACGGAACGCCCAGAGGAGGAAAATATGAGACATATCCAGGCCGACCCACAGCGATCGTCCACGTTCTTGATCGGATCACGTCCTTCCCTTCCCCCCCCCCCTTCAGTCCAATGTCGGGACGTATACACACATACACACACAGCGCTATGTAGTTGCCCTGCTCGGATAGGATCTGACGCACGACGTGTCCCTTCTTTCGTTTTCATGTTTCTTGGGTAATGGGTGTCATCCGTTTCTTTCTTGGCTCGGCTGGGGGAAACTGGGTAAAAAGTTTTTTTTTTTTTAATCTTCTCGTTTTCTGTTTGTCTCGTCTTGTTTTTCTTTTTTCTACCCTTTGTTTCCCCTTTCCTTCTTCCCCCCCTCCCTTCTCTCGTCGCTTGTATCTATATGCTCTCCCACCCCCGTGACGGACCCTTTTCAGAGCGGTGGCAACCAAACAAATGAACGGTGAACAAAAAGAGTCAGAGGGAGAAAGAAAAGCAGCTCAGGAACCATCACCGCCCTGCCCACAAAAGAAGCCAACGCCATCGTATCAGAGTGTTGGCGTGACTCAACGGGGAACAGAAAGGGAGAGATCAAGATGTGTGGAGTCAACAAAAAAAAAAAAGGCTGGTGCGGCGTATTCTCGAACAGATATTCACTAGCAAAAAAAAACTTTTTCAATGTCGAGTGCGCGTTTTTTTTTTTCATTTGGGTGTAGATGGGTACTGCGGTGAGTCATTCGTTGCCCCTTTGGTGTGCCATCGTCTTTCCCGTGGGACTCGGGTTGTAGAGAGAAGCGGCGCGAGGTACGTCTTACCCTTTACCTACTCCTTCACTTCCCAAAAGAAAAGATGGCGGTCTGACCGTCATAACGTAAACGGGTGCGTTTTTGATAATTGCAAGTGAGGCATCTCCGACGAGGAATCGCGGGCAAGCTGTGGCCCGTGCCTCGTGCCTTCCAGTGATTATCGACGATCAGGGTATAGGAAGAAAAAGAAGGAAAGAAAGAAAAACGTTCATCCGTCACGTTCCAAGGCACGTATGATCTGAGCTTTCGTTCCGTCCGACCGGTCCCTTCATCACCACCACCGCTCGTGTACCAGTGCAGCCAGTACTGTCAGCCCGTCTTCCGTTCCCTACTCATCTTCGTCATCCGAGTGGACCGCGCGGGTAGATCGCGTCGTCTGTGCTTCCACCCCGGACGCATCCGGTGTGGCATTTGCTCTCTTTCTTCTGCTCTCCTCCAGATCCTTGTCGGGAATCTACAGACGTCGCCGTCGAGTCGGCACTCAGATTAAAAAAAAAGCGTGTCGAGGTACAGCGACGAGACTGACCGGAAGTCGAACGATGTACGCTATAAGCGTCGAACACGCTGCAAGCAAGAATACCGCCCGCAGAGAGACCGCATAGGAATCCCTTGCAACACGCTGTAAATCGGGGGCAAGTCGTGCTACGAGCGTCGTCGAGTGCCGAATACGACTGATCACCTGTCGCCGCAACAAAAAAGTGAATCGTGTCGGTGGTGATTGTATGGATGCTGGTAGTGTGACACGAGTCTCTCACCTCGTCTGCATCGGGCGTATGGATCCGTGCACGCAACGCCGAGTTGAGTACCGACTGGAACAGGGCAGACGAGATGGCGACGCCGCACACTTGTCCTGTAACACACACGTGTCACATCGTGCAGCGCTTACAGCAGGGCTATAGGGCCGGTCGCTTACCGAGGCCACGGAAAAGCTGGTTGAATCCTGTGCCAACGGCCATCAGGCCCTCTGTGCGTCGTCGTGAGTTTCGATGTGTTCGTTTTCACCGGATCACGTACTGGGCAAATGCGCTAGCAATGCGACTGCCAATGATAATGGAAGAAACGGTCATGTCCCCTATCAGAAAGATGTTGCCCGTACGTACCCAGTGTCGTTTGATACACCAGTGCATTTCCAAAGCCGAGTGGGATCTGTCGTTTCCCAGTCAACCTGACGTGAAACGGAAGTGTGAAATTCTGGATTACAATGCTAAACCACGTTTGCAGTGGACCCGAGTGTTCGTGAATGAACGTAATCATGATGATACCAACGAACGGAAGGAAACCAAAAACGACGTTGAGCATCTTATACCTTCCTGTGCGGTGCATTATCCAGCTGTGTGTGTGTCACGATGCATTCTGGATGCAGCAAACATAAGGGACGTAATGGACTCACCCGGCGAGCAAGGACCCGACGGACATCGCGATACAATTGGGGAACAAGTGAAGACCTTTTTTTTTTCGTCATTATCACTGTCATATTGATACTGCGGTGGCACATCACGGAGGAAGGGAACGTCTCACCTGCTATGGACGCAGTCGTCAAGGCTACGGTTTGAAACCACATCGGGAAGAAATACATGATCGAAAAGTTGCACAAGGCAACAAGGAAGTTGCTTATCCCCACCAAAACTGGGATGGGCTGCTTCAGTAGGGACGGCGCCAATACAGGTTCCGAGGCGACCAGCAGCTCCACCAGTACGAACGCAAAGGAAGAGGCGCAGGCCAGGGCGAGAGGGACGATGACCCAGGGGTCATTCCACTTTGTACAAAAAAAACGGGAACTCTGTGAATAGCAGGCGAGCGAGGGGGAAACGAATGTTTCTTACCGTGTAGTCCTCGTTAAACTTGGTACTCAGGAACACTAGGAAGGCTCCCACCTTTTATTTTATTTTTTCCAAAGAATAGGTGAGTTATTCCACACAAAATTCGTGGGTCTAACGAGACGAAACGCACCGCAACCAGGAGTGTGAAACTTCCAGCCCAGTCTATTCTCCTCAATGCGTCCTTGGTGCTCTTTGCCTTTCCCTACAGAGACGGTCAGGACGTTTGGCGGAGAACATGTGGCCACGGAGCTTACGGGAGTTACGTAGCGCAGATTATATGTGGTTAGAACGAGAGACAGTACGAAAAGGGGCAATTGCATGATAAACGCCGATCGCCACCCAAACCTTCGAAAAGAGGGACAAATTAAAAAAAGTTGGCAGGAAGGAGACAGACAATGATCGTAATTCTCACCGATCGCTCACAAGACCCCCAATGGGTCCTCCCAGTCCCATACCAAGCTAAAGAGGAATATTGAATGATAACTCCACACAAAAGCCGGAGATCAACGTTACACCATTGAATAAGGCGGCAACGCCTTGCGCCAAGCCCCTGGACTGAAATGTTGTCATGTTAGTTTAATGATCAACCACAGCGTAATAATGATGCGAGAAAACGGACACGCAGACTATACATGTCACTGATAACGATCCTGCACGAGGGGTGGCGTCAAGATTAGATTGGAATGCCTTATAGAATCCTGAAATATATTTCTGAATCTCACATTGAGGTCGTCATAATGCCTCCGCTACCCATCCCAGATAGCTGCCAGGCGAGCGTGTATGTAAATTCCTTGAGTGAGCGCGTGCACGAAATGGAGCGGGACGCACAAATCTGGCCAGGGTCAGGATTTCCATGTTTGTCGAGTACCCGCATGCAACGGTTCCTAATGCCGAAGCAATGACCGCTATTTGATTGGCGCCTCTTCGTCCCAATACGTCGCATAGGCGACCGTAAAGTGGGGTAAATGTGCACACCGCCAAAAGGTATCTGAAAAAGAGGCGTGCCGATTCACGCATATATCAGTCGAGATCGAGTAGCATATGATCCATAAAAGCGTTTTTTACGATGTTCCTAGCCAACTTGCTTCGTTGGACTTGTTGAACTCCGACGAGATGGAGGGAAGCACTGCGCACGGATAAGTGGTTCGACCGAATTAGAGAGGGCAAGATATTTGAAACACGTACGGGTCGCCACCAGGGTGGCTGGCGGGCACGATCTGATTAGAACCGATTCCACACCGAGAGAACGGTACCGTACCGTTTAGAGACTGCCAGACAAGAAGAGGTGGTCAAAAATGTCCAGATGCATGCTGAGAGACACACGGACTGAAAGAAACGTAGCGGACCAGAGGCCCGCTAAAATTGCATAACGAATCGAGCGTGAGATCTCGAGGGGCCCGACGGACGGATGCGGGTGTCTGTGGGCTTCGCTGTGCGGGCTGACACCGGGCAACAGTGGATCACGTTCTGTGGCCATGGTGGTGACAAGCAGCTGGATGCTAATCAAAAGATATGAACAGCAGTATCCCTCTCTTATGAAGGGGGGCGTCGTGCCGACCCATCATCGGAAATATCGGGCCTCCAACTGGCACGGCATAGCTCCTTCGGCATTCTAAAAAGCGACTTCAAACGCGTTCTTTTTTTTTTTTGGTTTTCCTTTTTCTATTTTTTTTTGTTGGTCGTAGTGCTCAAATTGGTGCTTGGTAGACGTTTCAGGAACTTTGGGCCAATCGGCTTGGGAGCTGATTGTCAATATTAAACTCCGACGTTGCTGGTGCAACCTGCTTCGTTTGCGTCCGCCTCGGGATTGGATCTAAGTGGCTGCTATGGACCCTCTCAGCTTGTGATTGCATCCATCACCAGACACGGACCATCGATGGAGAGCTATCCTCAGCCGATCACCGTCGAAACCCAACAGACCGACGTCCAAGCCTGCACTACCCTCGCTCACCGGCTTTCTGGTTGCTTCGCATCTCCTACCCCCCTTTTCTGAGGATGCGATGCCTCTGTGCCACAACAGCGGCAGCTCAAGCATCCTGCACGGGACCTTAATCTATGGTTGTCGACGAGATATGACCAGTACCCGGCACCGCTGATAGCCCCGTGAATGACATGACATCGACCTTTCGTTGGCGATATCATGACAGGTGTCACCCATTCTACCTCGTTGCCTCGATCCTCTGCCATGTCCGATTTCGCCCATGGTTCGACGTCGCCAGTCCTGTGCTCGGTCCATTGGACTGTGAGCGCTTGAACATGGGCTGTCCGAGCGGCTCTGGCACTGACGTTTGCAAATGCGGTATCAACAACTCCCGCGTTTTGCTCCTGCTGCGCCATCTCCTGGCTAATGAACAACTCGAATATTCAGCCGAGGGGATGGCATTGTAGCCCCGCATTCGCCGTGGTTCCACGACCCGGCGTTCTCGTAGGGTCATCGACGCTCGGACAAGCAGATTTCCCCACGCACCCTTGAAAAGTTACCAGAGTCAAGCTAAATAAAACGCCCGATTTCCGAAGGAACGGCGCGATTACTTCGTTTTTTTGAAGGACTCAATACAACTGTCAGAGACTGCATTACTCGACGGAGGTGCATCGACCATACGGAGGTAATTCCAGATAGATTGATTCAATTCAGTTAGATGGCAACTCCCGTAAGGGTGTCGGTGATTTCCCGATCTCTCCCTGAACCAACGGGTTTCCCATTCAAAAAAAAAAGGTCACTAGCGTGTCCCAACATAGTTCTGCATCGGGGGGAACTGGGCCACTCAGGACTTGACGATGCAATACAACCATGCGGGGATGGCTTTTTTTTTTTCATGTCGCATAAACCTTTCATCCGACCGTGTTCCGTGGACGGGTCGGAAAAATAAAATAAAA
>JBBPKN010000071.1:26623-86085 GCA_038089275.1 Pulveroboletus cf. rosaemariae
TGAGAAATCTACCCTCGCTCGGCTCCGAGAGTGACCGTGCAGCATGACTTGTGCACCTCTGCGCTCTCCCGCGTGCCGTGCATCATTTATCGTTTGACAGATACCCTCATGCTGCTATCATCCTTGGCAGACTCATATGGGGATATACCACCCAATGACTGTGAAATCTGGAGGTGAAAATGACAAGCAATGCCGTATGATGCCCAATACAAGCCATATGGATGTTCGTATTTGGCATGGATGGGTCGAAAGTCTTTGACAGAAGTAAGTAACTCACAAACAAATCAGTGCTCCGTTTTTTTTTTCTTGAACGAGTTTACATATTACTTGTTTGCTCTCCCCGCAACCTATATATCTCGTACCTGGCGGCTCGCTCAGGGCTGTGAAATGATTGACGTTGTGTGTTGCGCTGCTCACTCCATGCTGCCGGTACCATGCCATGGTTAGACAGCTCATTATCCGCGGCATCCTAACGACAAGGTTTACTGCTGTAACGTATTATCCACAAGGCATCATTGGAGCCTGCAGCATCAGCCACTACCGTCCATCGAACGCGACCCATACGGCATGTCACAACGATAGTCGGACAGTGTGTACGTGTGCATGCATGGACACAGTACAGCTCCCGACAGGGTTTTCCGGGGTCTGAGGCGGGAGCGAAAGTGTGTTTGACAGATATCCGCCGATCGAAAAGTCAGCGTGTACCGTCTAGGTCGCCCCTTCAGTCGTAAAGGGCTTACCTGAGCAAGGAACCCGCCCCCCTCTCCTCCCCCGACCTTCGCCACACCCGACACGTACAAGTATAGGTGGTCAGGGGCCAACACGCACGCCGACCTCGCCGACGGCGTCAGTCACGTCAGCAGCGCATTAAAAAAAAACAAAGTTCCTTCAAGCGTCCAACTCCGGTCAAAATCAAGGGTACTGGGTACCATGGGCTGGGGTCGGATTGCGTCACGCGCCCTTCGCCGGACGTTTTCGACCCTCTCGAAACAAAGAGAGAAGACGACGAGGAAGAGGACAGTGGTGGTAGTTCTTCCCCCGATGGAGGTGCATATGGGACACACCCACGTGGACGTGTCCTACTGTCGGCGCTGCATGAGGAGCGTCTCTCGGCGGCTCCCGTGAGTTCCACGAATATCGTGGTGGACCAAAGTCGTGTATAGACCGCGTATTATTGGAGCGATCAATGCGGCGCGCGCGGACAGGGATCGCGAGGGTCCATGTGGCTGGCTCGCCTTGGCGAGGGCGCTACGAGGGGGAGAAGAGAAAAAAAAGGTGAGCCGGCCCCGGAACGCTCCCGCTTCCACGTCCATCTCCTTCTCTCGTTAGGACGGCGTAAGTGCAAAGAAATGGTGTAGACTATTTCGTGACGTGGGTTTCGGAAAATAGCCCAGACACCGAATGCCAGCATGGTAGGGAAAAACTTAATATAATGAATTATGAAAATTTTCTATATGTAAACGCGGATACAGAATGACGACTCCACGGAGCCCTTGGAGTTGGCTTGTATGTATGTACCTCGACATGATGCTGGCAGCGGGCTCTTTTCTTTTGGTTAGCTCACATGGGTGATGCAATTGCCCTTTGCTGGTTTGATCTCCGCGATGGAGGGATCCCCCCAGCGTTGGTAGATATCAACGCTCTCTCTCTCTCTCTCTCTCTCTGGTTCGTGCAGGGCACCAAGAGCTATATATATGTATATATATTTCCTACAGTTGACACGTACACAGCATACCGATAGGAGGCATCTCCTCGGCTACATCCAAGAAACGAGGTGCATGCGCTAACAATTCATTGGTCAACATCGTTCCGCCTGTCGACTGCGACGACGAGCGTGCCAACGCTCACTGCATCATCGCAGCCTGCTGGCACCTCGGGCACATGCTATTGATGTTCGGAGCTATGTCAAGGGGGGGTAAGAACCAGTCGACGAACAAATTCGAACGACCATACAGTATTGCTGCGGGTACTGCCGGCTAAGATCCT
Source organism: Pulveroboletus cf. rosaemariae (assembly GCA_038089275.1). NCBI lineage: Eukaryota > Fungi > Basidiomycota > Agaricomycetes > Boletales > Boletaceae > Pulveroboletus > Pulveroboletus cf. rosaemariae. Next base: position 28,610 of record JBBPKN010000071.1, read on the forward strand.
AATCAGTAACGAGCGACCCGTGAAAGGAAGAGAGACGCGAAGCCGCACTATTGCCAGCATGTCTGCGCGCACATTGGCGGCACACAATCACGCGGGTGATTGGGGCTAAATTTACAGTTACTGTTTTCGCAGACGATCTGTTAGGTATGCGGTCAGGCAGAACGGTGACATGCGTGTGACTTGCGCGACTGACGAGCTCCTCCGGCTGCGATGTGGATCAGTCAGTCGGGTCCGGCCACCGTGGACGGCGAAGAGTCGCTCGCTTACCAGTGTGAACGCGTGGCCACAGGAGAGGTAAACGTTGCGGACGCTGGGTCGTAGCGACGTGTGAGCGAGCGCGATAGCGGCGACCGCCATCTGGCGAGGGTACTCACTGTCTCCAGCGGCACATGATGGGTGACTCGTGTGGTAAGCTTGGTAGAGACAAGTTATTATAAATTGTCGAGGTGGTAACAGAGGCGTTGCGAGAGAGAGGACGGTGGTATGAAGGAGGGGGAGTCACTACCGCCTTTTATCCCTCGGGTAAAGCTATGAGATCATCATCCGGACGACAATAACAAGGACGTACAGGCATGCCAGGGGACACGACATTGTAGTGTTCAACGCAGTCCGCCGCCACATCTGTGTAAAATGAGCACAGATTGCGCAGCCATCCATAACGAGGGGCGAGTGGATGCCGTGCGTCATTTGATAGGGTTTCACAGAGTTTGTCGTCGAGAAAGACTAATCGACTTGAGAACAAATACAAACTGCCCAGGTCGTTGGGAGGAACACGGGTCGCCAATCCGGAAAGCGCCTCAAATCAGCTCACACGAAACCTGATATTCGGCGACAACCACCAATTTGGATAAATGAGAGCTGTCAGAGGGTTCGTTACAACACCTGACTGAACATGTAACTGCCCTGGCTCACAAGTTTTGAGGGCAAGCTTAAGCAGCTATATGAATTCGGAATTTCTTATCGTAGGGGTAACTTGGGGTGCGCCCCTCGCTGCCGTCAGCCTGGTGCACCCCCCTGGATATGACTGTAACGGGCCCGGAAAGATGAAGGAGATAGATGCCATAACCAAATTAACGGGGAACTCTCTGTAAGGAGTCCCAGCTAATCCGAGTGACCGAGAGGGTGAAATGGCCCACATCCAATACGACGAACTGTTGGTTTCCGAGCTCGCCAAAGTGGTCGTCTAGCCGGGCTCTACATACATACCGCCACACGAATGAAACCCTGTTGGACACATTTGCTGACTAATATAGGATTCTAATACAGGATTTTTCGTGTGGCGGTATGTCCGCTCGCAACAGCACTCCCAGGCTCTACCATCACAAGCGCATTGCAGCATTGGACAAGTGCGATGTCAAAATCAGATCAGACGCCTGCAGTGCCTTTATCTCTCTCACAGAAGAAGATGCCAAAGGTTTTCTACGAGCACGGCAAGGTCAGCCCCCGTCACCCGAGTGCTTGCCCCCTTCTTGATGATCGGACCTTGTTCGCGCCCATGCTCACAGGACGCATTGGAGCTTGCGCTTTCGGTAGTTGATATACAGCAAGAAAAAGCCTTACGAAAAGCAGAGAAACGTCATCAACCACAGGTATCCGAGGCCCTCCCGTCTCTGATTTCAGCCAAAAGGCAATCGGCTCACTGTCAAACGTCGAATCCAGGTTGCCAAGTCTCGAGGTGGGCAGAATGATCGGAATCATGCGAGTAACCGGAAAAGCCGACTGGTAAATCATCCGATGAAGTGTTGCGATCACGCTTACATTCACTCTTCCCAGGAGGAGGCAAAGCTCGTGCTTACAAAACAACGGGCAGAAGCAAAGAAGGAGAAGGCGAAGGCTCGAAAGGAGTCCAAAAGTCGGCTGCGAAAACGCGATGATGCCATAACGTCCGCACCGGAGGACACCATGCGTGCTACGCCTCGGAAAAGAGTATCATTTACTTGAACAGCCGATCTATCAGTCCTCGCATTCGAAGCGGTCAAGTGTGCGATGCTGTGGCGAGCGATCTGATCGCGATTTGACTGCTGTCCGCCATTATACTCCAGCGGTCGAGATTTAGGTAGGGGGATTGCTCCGACGACCGGTGTATTGCCTAGTGCGCCTTGTTCGGCGAATCCAGCTGTCATGGTGATCAGCCGCCGCTATGCTCGACCCGAAGATCAACGAAACGCAGGATGTAATGTGCTGTCTTGTGTGGGTGGCCTGCCAGACAAGGGATCCCAAACGTACATTGTAGTGTCATGATGATATGTCTCGAATCTTGATCTCCCTCACGTTAGTGGGGTTTTATTACATAAGCATTTGTGGTGACCTTATGTAATCACTGTTTGTATGTCCAGCTCTTGCCAACCTCCACTTCGACGGCTAGTCTAGGTATGCTCCACTCGTCTCTCCCACTGTATCTTCGCTGAATGGTCCCCCATTTTCGCCGACATCTCAGCTCAGTGAGCTTGCGCAACTGTCGTTGAGTTTCTCTTCGCTTTGCGGAGATGCCAAACCCAATGTCTCTTTACACCCCCGTTTTCCCGTCTTTTCATGAGCCCAGCAGCTTGCGCAGGGACTTGTCCGAGAACACGCCAGTGGCTGCCTCCTCAGAGCAACAAGGCTATGCAGAGTTCTTGCGCGACGTCCATCTGTTCCTCTCCACACAGAGCGACGTGTTGTCGCCCCCCTCGCGTCCAAGCTCCCCTTTATTTGACCATCGCGTCCGCAAAGTGAGGGATGAAATACAGGGCATCTTTTATGCGACGGAGAGCGAGATGTCGTGTGCAAAGTGGACGCGCGCTAGCCAAACTTTGAAGCTGGGATGTATGAGAGGACGGCCTTGGTCAGTGTCCAATGCTGACCCATGCGCATTCGAAGAGATCACAGATTGGATATTACCAGACGAGGAATTCGAATGGATCGAATGGGAGAAAAACAGGGAGGAGAGCAGACGTCTCAGAGGAAAGACCAACGTGTCCAACGTATTTCAGCAGATTGGCGACAGCCCTTGTGCCATACCCGACACACCAAAATCTAACTCTGCAAGCTTTACGGCGCTGCGTCAATCTGGTGTTGTAACACGTGAACGGGCTCCTCGCGGCGTCTCCCCCGCTACCCTGCGCGCTGCCAAAGAAAAGGTTAGGAAATGGCAGGTGTCCGTGGCTTCCGAGCTGTGGCACGATACAATGAGCGGCTCTTCATCTACCTCTACCCGAGCAGTCGTAGCGGCAACGCCAGTCGAACGCAAGGCCGAAAGAACACAGCGAAGTCGCACGCTCGATTTTGCAGTTGTAAAGCCAGCGGCAAAGTCGATCACTGGCAAGGTGGAGAAAAGGGCTACGTCGCGTCCGGCCGTTCAGCGTGGTTCCGCTCTTACACCTTCGTACAAGTCCATGTCACACGAACCCTCAAAAACATCCAATACATCAAAGGTTGCCGCCTCTGCCGATCTTGACGAGACCGGTTTTGGGCGACCTCTGAAAGCTTTGCCCGCCATAAAGGATGACAGGCCCAAAATTGCAGACGTACCAGAGGCGGTGAGACGCAGTTGGGTCGTGCAACACGGATTTTCTGACGCGCATTCTGCTATAGCCGTATCTCCCACCATCATTCCCGGTGCACCTGGAGACGTCGACACCGTTGCCTGACCCTGTGGTCGTTCGCACAAAGCCGCCAGTAATATTATCCATCCTTGCGTCATCGTCAATGCCACCACTGTCAGCAGTGGTAAATCCTGCTGGGGATTGCCAACTTGCACCGTTGGAGCACCGCGGCACCAAAGCGTCGTCTTTCCCACCGCCACAGACTAGTGCTGTGTATCCAGGGAAACGATGTTTGGAGTCCTTCACGTCATTAGATGGTGTTCCAGATGACTTTCTTCTCACACCGCCAGCCAAGAGATTGCGAGCGCTCTCGCAGACCTCCAACCCCGATTTTGAACATTCAAAGTCAATGTCACCAAATCGGGTTCTGGACATGGTACTTGGCGCTCGAGATGATGTCGAAGATCCGGGTCCTGGAGCGGTGCCGTCCCTTGGACATGACGTAGACTCCCTTGAGATGGCACCTGGTGCACTGTTGGCTACCGGAAAAAATGATCAGCTTATCATGGGCGCAGATTCACAGGTTTCTCGGAATGTTCCATCGCCACCAAAGTCGGTCAAGTCATACTTTTCTGCGCCGGATTCAGGTTCTACCGATTCGCCCGTGAGAGCCAATCTGTTGCTGGAGTCCCCGGTCAGTACTATGCTTTCATATGCTCAGAACTCGACTCGTTTTCTTCCTCAAATTACGTCGACTCAAATTGGGAAGGGGTCTCCTACCGCTGATCGGACGAACAACGAGCACAGCAGCATGTTTGGGATGGGCTATAGCTCTCAATTTGATGTGGAGAGGCACGTGGATCGTGTCAGCGAGCTGCTGGAAAAGGACGTCGACTTCGATGTATGGCTGCAGGATGCGCGGGTGGTGGAAACGAGTCAAGATTAATGGGAAATCTAGGCTATCTGTAACACGTGTACTCTATTTATGACCATTCTATGAGCAGACAAAAGGGCTGAAGAAGGGAATCTGAAGGAGGGCAGTTCAGCCTCGAGGCAGAGGCCGGACGCGTTATGTCAGTCACGTGATTTCCGTACTTGTTCGATATCAGCGCGTGTTGTGGGACGAGGCAAGACGGCCACTGGCAACGAATCGTTTCTGCTCACGATGAGCAGGAGGGACTCTCGGGCGTCTTTGAACGTCAGGCAGAGCGACGCCCTCGCAGAATTCGAGAACTGTAAGCCTCACTGTCCCTTTGGTGCCGTCGGCGTTTGACATCGTGGCAGTTAAAAAGAAATTCCTCCTCGCAAACAAGCACATCACGAAGTAGGTCCCTCATTTTCATATTCAAGAGCGACGCTGAGCCCTCATGCGGATATCAGGCTCAATTCTACCTTGAGCGTTCGCATAGAGGAACTCCAAGCCGAGATATCAACCCTATATGTCGAGAATCTACGGCTTCGCGCTTCTGAGATTGCGCTGGCAACACAACTCAAGAAGGAACAGGAGAAGTCGAGGAAAATTCTTGCGGATGCGGAAGCTGCGGTACGCCTCCGTTCCGTTCCCTTTTCTCACTTTGCGTTCTCGCCAGTTCACTTATCCTCGTCCACCATCTCTAGACGTCGAACCTCTCGAAGCATCTCTGTTTTCTGCGACAGTCGTTGAACGTCACTTCTCCCGGCGTATCTTCTCTGACGTTGGAACCCAAGCCACCACCGAAGACGCGCCATTCCATGTCGGATCCGTATTCATCTCCACAGATGCCACGACTTTCCCGCGCTCCCAAAATTCCGGGAATCTACGAGGATGATGAGGTGGCATCTTCCCCGGGAGCGGACGAGGATGATGTGGTCCACGTCAGCTCGTCAGCACGCCGGAAAGCAAAGGAGAGACGCTTATCGCCTCGCTTGCCGTTGCCACCACCCCGGATAGGCTCCCCATCGCCGCTGCCGACCTTGCCGGCATCGCTTCACGTGAGTTTGGTGGTGGAGCGCGAGTCGGGGACGAAGCGAAAACCGAGCCGGAGGCAGAGCGGGTTCCTTCCCATCGGTATGGATGTAGTGGGCACACTGATGGGATCGGAAAGGTCTGAGGGTCTCATGCCCCCAAGAGCGGCTAGCCCTGCTCTGGGGTCGCCAGAACGTAGAAATGCAGGGTTGGCTGAGGACGACGAAGAAAGGCAGATTGAGGAATGGATCAGTGCAGGGATAGGTGCCACAGACGAGCTAGATTCCACGACGCGAGAGAGGAAGGAGAGAAAAGAAAAGAGATCGAAACAGATGGAGAGGGACGTTGCTCGTGAAGACGCTGATCTCGGAGCGTTGAGGGTCAAGGAGCGGAAGAGGCGCAGGCAAGAGGAGGGCTCCGAGCTGAAGGATGTCACGAACTCTCCAAGAAGTCGTACGATACTCCCCCCGCTAGATACCCACACATCTGGTGCGTCTACGCGATGCCACCTTTCTCGCAATTGCCCGTTACCCTATCTGACTCTCCTGGTGAATAGATCGAGATCGACAACGTACGCCAGAGACGGATGCGCCAACTTCTGCCGCAACCTCTGTCACCACATCACGAACCTTCCTGTCGACACCTGCGACGACACCGATCACTACGCCCCAAGTATCCGAGTTACCAACACCTCGTACGTCAAGTCCCGTACCTCTGGGCGCCACTTCGGCGTCCGAATCTGAAGCACCCCCAGGTGGGCGTGAACGTCGAACCCGTAAAAGTGTTAATTACGCCGAACCTAAGCTTAACACGTGAGTTGAAAGCTTTCGACCCCCACGATGTCAACCACACGGACACTGATGCATGATGCATTTTTCCAGAAAGATGCGAAAGCCCGACCCGGTACCCCCGGCCCCTATGACCACGACAGCTCCGAAAAAGCGATTCTCGTCCTCTATGAACGTTTTGAACGAGGACGTGGACGGACGGACGTCTTTGGATGGTCCTTCAAGACGGCCGGTCTCGCCTCTCCAACCTCCTGCTCCAAGGCCATCGACAGCAACGACGACGTCGAGTTCCTCTTCGACCAGTGGTGGTGTTCCTGTCAGACGCAAGAAGTCGCGACCGTTTGTACCGATCGATGACGACGATGAGAGCGACGGTACGCAAGCAGATGCTGAATACGGCAACGGTATTGCGAGCGGCTGGATCAACACGGATGGTCGACGACGGTCTGGCCAGGGTGGCAGCACAGCGCGGGGCAGCAGCAGCCTTCGAAGGGTACTTGAAACGGACGACGCGAGGCGACATAGCCTCGCGGTATGATACGTATCAACTCCGCCCTTGGACCTCTCTGATGGTGCCTCCTCTTTTTTTTTTTTTCCATAGGCTTATTCTATACTATTGACGACATGAACCACGGCGATAAAGTACATATCATACGGATAAACCAAAGACCCACTGGGCATCATGTAATCATACGTTTTCTCCCTTTTTCCTTTTCTTCTCACATTTTCCCTCTCTCATTCTCACTTTTTTTTTTTTTTTTTTTGATCAACGCTCGTGACGACGACTTCTTTTCTTTACGACATAGTTACAATGACACTCAAGCAGTAAGCAATATATCACAAACATTCCTGAATCCGTGGCTCGAACCTGGTCTGGCCCCGAGGCTCGGCGAGATCCAGTGCCCAGTGCTCAGGTACAAGCGATTCCCCGAAAAGAAAAAAAAAAAAAAAGAAAGAAAGGGCTAGTCCTCGAGTGTTCAAAAGTAGGCCTATGTTGGCGCACCCGATCAGAGATCACCCGTATTCCAGAGGTGTCCGGTAGTGGTGCTACGCGTACTCACCGCGGCGTTTGGAGGGCTTGCTGCCCCGCCAATGCTACGAGACACAAACACGCGCAAATGCCGAGGAGACGAGGAGACGGAGAGAGATCGAAGGTCAGGGGACAGAGCTCTGACGGTGCAAACCAATGACGATACGTACATGTTCAAGGGCCAAGAGGTGAAGAAGAAGGTGTACCTTCCGGTTTCCTTGCACACCTGTGATAGTGCTTCCAGGTCAAACATTTCACCTGGCCGGGGCAGGGAGGGGGGGGGGGGGGGGGGGGGGGGGGGGGGGGGGGGGGGGGGGGAAAAGGACGATGAGTAAATGGAAATGGGGTCGGCCAAGTGGACCGGACCAAACATGGAGACTTGCCTATGGGCATACCCCATAATCTTGTGACACGGTAGAGGAAGGATGAGCATGACTTCAGCCATGTCGCACTTTTTAATTGAGGGATTGTCTCGCTCACCCAAGTAGGGTCTGAGCGGGGGAGCAGAGCGTATATCAGACCCAAGACACAGGCAGTCCAACGCGTCGGCTTACCTGGTGAAGCTGAGGAACGCCTTCGGGTGTCGGCCAACGCTTTTTTATTATTATTTAATTTTTCCGTTTTCAGAACAAACAACGATCGTCAACTCGTATTTGCGTCCCTAGGGCTTTCACACGCACCTCGAGAGCAGGCTGATCGGATGCAACGGCGGCAAAGTGGTTGTTCCTACGGGCGACCACACGTTCAGCTTCCGTTTTACCACCGCAAGGCACGAGACAGCGGGAAAAAAAAGTGCCGACGAACCACAAGAAGCGTTTCACATCCTCGCTCTGCTCAACGCCAGCACTTGAGAACACAGACGTGTCAGCTTGACGTCCGGGGAACGACAGCAAAAAAAAAAAATCCGACGCACAAGTGCTCCTCCTTCTCGCGCAGAGCGCTCTTGACATCATTTGAGACCGCATAATACTTTTGAGTGAACCCAACGCGGATGAGGAGGATGTCTGCCTGTCTAAACGTGACGCCCTGCTTCTTGGCGCATGCTTCGAGCTCGGCAACGCTGATCGGGTGGGACGTCCAAGGGTCGTAGGGCAGCGTTTTGCTATCGGCAGTGTAGTAATGAACGAGGTCGAGGAGGACGCCACGTCCACAGATACCGTGTTTCGACCAGTCTAGAGGGGGTCGACACACGCACGCACACGTAAAACGTTGAAACAAAGCCGTCAGTTCGTTACAAATGTACGAGATGCACCGAAAAAAACGGACTGTGCATTCCAAGCTTCACACGGGCGTGATCGATCTCGTTCGGGTCGTGGATCTCCATTTCACCCATCGAAAGTGACTCGGCGGGTGTGCTGGCGAACCGGTATCGAGGAGGGAGCAGAGGTCAATAACGAACGTGCTCCGTACCAAAGCTAGACATACTTGTTGTAAAACACGTTGTAACCCTGCAAGCCAAAGTGCTTGGGACCGTCCCACTGCGATCCTGATTGGGTATTCTAGTGACATGCCAGGAAAAAGTCGGGCGAACTCGCGTGGGGAACGATGAGAACGTACGATATGTATCTCGTCGTCTCTGATATGCGGGGCCGAAAGCCCCTTGTTGACAAAGGTCGTTATCAACGGAATCTTGCGTCCAAAGAGGGGCTGCACAGTGTCAGTCAAAACACTGCGCATGTACTCGGAAACGAAACCCACCCTGGAAGGGAAGTGGATCGGCCTAAGGAGCGTATCATGTCAACCAAAGGACCACCGGTTTATTGGGCACAGACGACGCACCAATTCAACGAGACCGTCCTCCCAGAGCTGTCCGTCCAAAAACAATACGACTCCAATATGAGCAGGCGGTTCATCGGAGAGGAAACGTACCGGATTTCTTCTCGCGCAGCCCTCTGCACGACATCTTGCGTCAACAGATTGACCGTCCCCAGCTCGTCATCCTTGCCCCACACCTCCCAAGCACATCCATTGAACTCGTGAAATTTGGGTAGCTCATCAAATGACGGGAGAACCTTGGCTGTGGTGTCGTTCAAACCGACCACAGCCTCTGTCCCGACAACCCCGTCGACCGGCGTGACAACGGTCGGAGACGTGGGCTGCCCCTTCCTGCCGTTACTCCCAAAGATCCCAAGGGACAGACTTTTTGCACGAGACACCATGAAGAAGAGCGGGGAGAGAGAACGAAAAGACCCACCGCGGATATAATCGGCAGCCCCTCGCTTTCACACCTGTAGACCGTCCTCGTCAGATATGGAAATTCGAACCGACGGAAGACAAGAGTTATAAATACATGAAGCGGACACTACAACAACGGTTAGGCGACTGTGGTGTATGATATCCTCATCCTCTGATGAACGGGTGAACGAGTGCCTCCTTGGGCGTTAGTCTACGCGATGGGTCAAGGGCCAGACATTTGTCCAGTAGGTCGATGAACGAGACGAGGAGCTTCATTTCGTCGTCTTTCATCTTCACAGACGAGGGAGGCATCAGGCGGGAACGGAGATCCCTGGATGGCTTCGACATGTGGACCTTGCGCACAACGTTCTGGGAAAAAAAGGTCAAATGACCTGACACCGTCGCAACCAAAGGGGGCAAACACTCACGGCTCCAGTCACACGGTCTGTCTCCACACTCTCAAACCCACCCTGTTCGTCGAAGTACATATCGCCAAATTTCGCTTTCTTGATCATTTTGACATTGAACCGACCCTTTAGCTCCATCATGAGTAACAGCATCTGATTATTTGAGCGCCCAGGAAAAAGGATTTTGCCAGTGTACAGTTCGTAAAGCGTGCATCCAATGGACCAGACGTCAAGTGCCGGATCATACGGCACTCCGAGAACTAGCAACAGTACGTTAGATGCGGAAAATAACCAATTCAAAGCGACGCACTAATTTCGGGGGCGCGATAAAACCGACTGACTAGGTAAGGAGTGATGTCATTCTCAGACGCATCAGAGGCCGAACCCAAGTCGCACAGTTTCAGTAGCGTCTTATGCTCATTTACCTGTGGCGGCGGCCGTTAACGTACTGACAGGTGTCAGGCCATGGCAGGACTCACCAAGATGTTATCAGGTTTGATGTCCGCGTGCATAATGTTAGTTTTCTTGAGCAAACTCAGGGCGAGAAAGAGCTGATGTGCATAAGCTCTTACGGCCTTTATATTCAGGCCGACATCCTTGCCAAAGCGTTTGACAACGTCCCTGAGATTCATGCTGTTCCCACTCGTCAGAAATGGAAGGACAAGAGCGGGCATCAGGATAACGCACCTCAGTGACTCAAAAACAAGACAAAGATGCCCGCGATGTTCAAACGTTCTTTCTAAGCGAACAATATGTTTCTTGTCGTCTGGATCCGCTTGCCTCAATCTGTTCAAAATTTGCACTTCTTTCATGCCGGCGCGGTACCTGTGTATGTCATCAGTGCGGGAGCCGTAGGAATTTGCAAAGAGCTGACATGGACTCTTGGCTCCTGATGATCTTGATTGCAACCTCTTTGCCACTCTCACCGGCGTCTTGGAGAACGCGAGCTCTAACGACATATGCAAACATTCCCTTTCCGAGAGACGAGAAAACTTGGTAACGACCACCGTCTAGTTGCTCACCAAGAATAACTTGATAGTAACCCTCTGGATCTGAGGCAGAATCTAGTGTTGTCGTAATCAGAGCCGGCGCCGCGGGTTTCTGCAAGGAGACATGAGCAGCAGGTTTAATGCACCGAGGGTCAAACGTACTATGACTTTCTTAACTCTCTTGACCTTTTTCTTCTCCGAAGATGCTATTGCAAACATGTCATCGACGTCGTCTTCCTCCTCTTCTTCTTCCTCTACCTCTTCGACGTCGATAACTATCGGTTCGCCATTGTATGCGCGCATACGCGTGTCTTCACGACGGTCCAAACTAGGATCGTAATCAGCAGCAGAGATCTGTTCACCAGTCCCGTCTTGCGCCTGTGCATTTGTACGTGCTTTTCCCTCATCCTCGTCCTTTGCCAGTTCGAACGCACCTGGCGCGGGCGCGGGCGATGCTGAATCTCGTTTGCCTTGGAGTAAAACGAAAAAGAACATGCATTAGATGAGATTCCCATTAATATAAATAGCCTACCTGTCGACCCATTTGGCACCATCGGCACCGACCCTCCCGGCGCAACGGGAGGGTCGACCGCGCTGTGGGGCTGGGATGGTAGATCAGAAATGGTGGAATCAGGCTGAGGCGGTTGGACCGCACTGCATGGTGGTCCCGGGCTTGGACTGACGCTCTGCATGTTGCTCGCGATCCCGGCATACTTTGCGAGGATGGCCTGTCTCCGAGCACGTCGTGCTGCGCGGGATGCTTCCTCGGATACTATCATGTCCGCCTCGAGCTCGAGCTCGGGCTCTAGTTTGAGCTTGGACGCTGTTGGTCGTGATGGCTCTACCTGTGATGGTCCTCTCTGCATTCGATCTGAAGGGGTTTCGGAGGGTGGTCCCGGCGTCGTGTGGGGTGATATCCTTGACAAAGAAGACGGAACAATAAAAACCCATGAGCGAACGAAATGGAGAGAGACAACGAGACGGGTTCACTCACTCGCCCTCTTCCCTGTCCGAGTCAGCCTTCTGCGGCGGTAGAGCTGGACGTCCATTCGAGGCAGCGGAGGGACGGCCATCGATAGCAACAGGTGTACGACGTCGTTCGTCGTCCCTCCGCCGATACTCTTTCTCGCGACCGTCGTGTCGATCCCGGTCTCTGCTGTGCTCATGTGGCTGCCTTCTCGAGTCTCTTTCCCTGCCTCTTTCACGATCCCTGTCCTTGTCACGGTCTCTATCCCTATCTCGGTCACGTTCCCGCTCCCACTCTCGAGAACGATGCTCTCCATCCCTCCTCACTCGTTTTTCCTCCTGCCACCCTCTGCCGTCCTCTCTCCCCCTCTGTCGTTTGTGGGGCGGAGGGTTCGAACGTGAATGTGAAGGCGAACGAGCATGACCACCCGACTCGCCATGGTGGTGTCCTTCCCAGGATCGCTTTGCGCCTGCGGATATGTTAGTCATTTCTTGTTCGAGCGAATAATTTGGTTGACGGGGCACCGCACGATCGGAATCGAAAACGGGAGACGAGAAATAGACAACAAGGAAAAGAAAACGGGCTTGCGCAGAGACCTCAGCGGTTTGCCTGGCGTGGCGGAACTGAAAAACCCCACTTGGCCCACTTGCCCTTTCTGGCGGAGGTCCGTGCGCAACATCATCACAGTTCGTCTTCGTAGACAAAAAAAAAATACAGAAAACATATGAAAGAGACGTCCGTACGATGGTCGCACTTGCACCAAGCTGAGCCGACGACCAAAGAAAAGTCAGGATATGGCTAATCCAGCCTATCATCTTTTTTCTTTCCTCGCTTTCGCTGCACGAGTACCAGGCGGGGGCGCATACAGCATCCTTCTCCCCTCGTCTCGAAAACGATCTACCACGGCCCTCGCCTTCGTCCCCGGACTCGGAAATGTAGTCGGTCGTGATGCAGCGCGCGCTCGATTTCCTGGTCCAACAAGGACTGACTTCTGTCTTGCCGCCATCGAGCGGGTGACCCTACGCCTAGATGAAGTGTAAAGCGATCCGCCTGCCATTTGTTTGATTCGATCCGCGTCATCATCATTCGACTCCTCGTCGTCCCCAATTTGTTCTCGGTCCTGGTCAGCCCTGGTTTCCTCCTCTGATGCATCAGCGTCGTCAACAGACTCCTCCCGAACAACATCCTGCACCAGTGATGTGTGGGTCTCCGCATCATCCGAGTCAGACGGTTCGCCTTCCATCTCGATCATTTGGAACCGGGGCAACTTTTGTATAATATCTCCAATTTCCTCCCCATGACTACTCCCATCATCTTCATCGCCCTCGTTCTCGACACTTCCCTCAAGCAACTCCTCCACGACCATCTCATCTTCGGACGTTTCCTGCATAGTTCCCGATTGCATAGAAGAACCAGGCACATGCGCATGTTGCACTGCGACGTACTCCCGAGTCGTATCCAACGCCTGCTGTGAGTTCGGTGGGACAGTCGCTTCGGGTACTTTCGTCGGTGTTCGGACCTGGGCTATCGTGGATCCCTTTTTAGCAGAGCAAGACGAAGCGATCAACGTTGCTTGGGTAGAGGAAAGTGGACCATCTTGATCAGGAGCCAAACTGGCCCCAGTTGGGGAGAGAGGCACGGACAAATCCGTTCTGTAAATCGAGTCCATGAGCACACTGAACCAGCATATTGACAGAAACAAATACGTGCACGTCGTCGAAGTCGAAGCGTCGTTCATCCTTGTATGCACGATCCCCAAAAAGATCGCTCCCTTCGATATCTTGTGATGATTCCTCCTGGTCCGTGCCTTCTTCGCGCGCTGGACTTTCATCACCACGGCCGGCTTCGGCGACTAACGTCCGTCTCTCGTTCACTGGTACCTCTGAAACATGTGTCATTCGAGTGTCGCGTTGACGGTGGGCACCAGAGTGGATATGGTGGCGGTTGACAGGCTGTAGTTCTTGCATGGCGACTTCTTGTGTATCTTCTTCTTCTTCTTCATCCAAACCCACGAGATTTTGTCCATGACGCGCAAGGTAATCGCGAGCCGCTCGACCTGAGCGCTTTCCTGTGGGCGCCGGGTGGACTCGTTCCCGTCTGACACGGTCTTGCTGCTCTAGTTCTCTCCCCTCTTCTTCATTTTCTTCGTCTTCCTCCCGCAATTCTTGCCTCAAACTCCAATGACCATGCGTACGTGGATCGTTACCGAAATGATGTCCGATGCCTTTCAGTCGCTGCACATAAAAATTGATGCGCGCGTTCATCATCTGTGAATTCATCTTGTAATGTTCTCGCCACGAATGAAACGTATGTCGTCTTGCCCATGACCAGGACCGATCTTCTGTTTGACCCTACAAGCCCATCGTGTGAGAGAGGTGTGTGTTTACAGTGGCGTCGCCATCAGCGAAGTAAGAGGACGCGTGAATCGTCACTTACCAAGCGCTCGAGGTCCTTGTATGCGCTATTGCCCATCCGCCCATCTTGTGTGGGACATCGGGTCGCAAGGTAATACGCAAGATGATCCCTATCTTCTTCCGTAAACGGGACACGTCTAGAAGCACGAGGATAGGAAACATGAAACACGAATACGTGTCAGCCATACCCCCGCCTTGTGAAAAAAAAAGGGAAGCAAGGCTGGTCGGACTCACCCCCTTCCACCACCCGCTAGCACGCGGCCTGGCATACCTCGTTTGACGGGCCCAACATGACAGTACGTTCTCGCGCGAATACAGGTTTGAACGAAGCCGCGTGGTTCAACATAGATTGAGAGACGGTAGAGTTCGGTGGAGGAGTAATACCGGCGGCGGATGAAAGCAAGGTCCTCTTGCTCGTCGACGAGGAGGACATTAGCGAGGCGTTCGTCGGTGACGATTTCCCCGCCGTGCCGCTACAAGAGGGGGACAGTGGTGGATGAACAAGTGGGTGAGGATGGGATGGACAAACCTCGACGTCCTGAGTAATCCTATTCCGTCCCTGTGTCACGCTCTTATGGAAGCAGAACTTGACTGGGACGCCGTCGTTCACAAAGAGCGCACCGTCCTCGATACCAACAGTTGCTCTGCTGACCATGATGGATATGATACAAGAAACTGAGGCTGAAATTTCGAACCCCGAAACATGGTTAGGGTTAAGGTGATCTCATCCTAACCCATCTTTGCGCTACTCCTCGTCCTCCTCACCCGATACCTCCCCGACCGTCGCTTCCCTTTCCGCATGGTAACTTGAAAAAACTGCAACCAAACTTTCGACGTACCAACAGCATGCCCTTGGGTGCCTCTTGGCCCCTCCCTCGGTCGTCATCTGCACCCACGTCCCACAAAGTCCCATCCCAACCGCCAACTGTCCTGCCACCTCCTCATCCACCAAAATCGTTAAATCGTCGTTGTATGGAACCCATGCATCCTTCTTCTCGTCATCGACATCACCGGCTTTCATCTCCCCCGGTCCCATCTCTGCAACAACAGCACCCCTCGACCCGGGCAAAATCACCGGCTTCGGAAAATCCACCATCTCCTCAGACGCACTCCCAACCCATGGACCCATCAATACCCTGAAAAACCTCCTTTCTAATTCCTCTTCCACAGCTGACGTCTTCCAAGTCGTGCTCCCCGACTCAGTCCCGTCTCGATTCATCCCTGGTGAGATTACATCCATAATGCGCCGCGTCGAAGATTCGACAATGCCCGTCGTCATCGTCAACGGAAACACGCTCGGTCCAAGAATCTGCATCAACCACACCACAGACACGTCTGTCCAGGATGCCGTTGTGTACTCCTCTGCCTGTGTAGCCGCTATCCATGGGTCACCCCCGATGGGTATCGTCGTCACTGGAACCTCATGATCGGTGTCTAGGTTATCCTCCATCACTTGTCTTGCAGTAATCGAGTCCAAAACGACATCAGACGGGACGACTTCAACGTCGTGTGTTTTGAGTTCCGTTTCGAATGCAGAGCTGGCATCGCCTGGGGGAGAGGCGCCGTTAAGCTGGATATTATCAGCGTTCGCAGGTCGAGGGGTTGCAGAAATTTGGATGCTCAGACTGCCTTTAATTCCCCAGCATTCCTTGCAGGCGAGGTCGAAATGCCCGGGAAGGATTTTTCCGAGTTTGGCAGTGAGCGGTAACTCTTTTTGGGCGAGCGCAGCGACGGAGAGTGCCCGCTTGAGACTGTCGAGGTGTTCTATGGAATCTGCGAATATTCCGTTTCGAAGCATGAAGCGTAGGAAGAAGTGCAGTACAGTGGGTGCGACAAACAAGTTTCTCTCTGTCCTGTCAGCAGTCAGGCCATATCGTGATCAATGTGTATGAATCGTGCCAACCATATCAAGCCCGTGTCGCGCATGTACGACGACAGAAACACCTTGACCGTCTTTTCCATATCGTCCACGAAGGAACTCAGTCGCTTCGCCTCTGCCGTCGACCCATCTGGATCCGGTTCGAGCTGTTTTCCTGGGTGCACACTTTGTTCGAGATAATCCTGGACGGCGACCGTTTTGATTTGTCTTGCTTTTGGCATGTCGTCTTCATCGTCAGATGTCCCTTCGGCATTGCTGGGACCATCGACTCGGCCTTTTTGGTTATTTTTGACCTTTTTGTATATCGGAATGCTGGATATCAGCCCGATGTAGAGACGGAACTGTAGACGGCTTAACGGGGGACCAGACTACAACGGACATGCACACCTGATCCCACATTGATCTGACGCCATGCGCCACCTCGGGCCAAGTTCGTCCAAGTCTGAACTCATCTGCCGCTACACAAACACGATCCTCAAAGCCCGTATGACTGTCCAAAACGACCCAACAGATCAGAAGACCATTCCCATGCGTGATCGATTAAGATCAAAAAAGAAAGAAAAAGAAAAAGGGAACGCACCTATCAAACGAACCCTCACTCATCGCGCGCAGCGTCTCGCCATCCTCCCACTCCTTCCACCATGGTGTCAACCTCCCTTCTGCATCCACCATGTTCCCCGCGTTCCGTCGCCTCCGTTTCACCCTGCGTTGCAGCGCAGCCTCTTCTTCATTGAGCACCTTGACCGTTGGTATTCCCCACCATGAGTCGACTTCGATCGGGTCCCCTGATGGGTCCGTGACGTGCCGATACCCCGTGGGGACGAACGCGGTAAAGGGCACGATGGTCACATCTTCGGGTGGGGCAGGGAACGGCGGGAACCTGTACAGGTGTTCGTTGGCAAGCACGAACGTATCCGCGTAGGCAGTCGAGGGCATCGTGGCGGTCAGTCGTGCGCTGGACCGAGCTTGAAGTCGTCGTCGTACAGGATAAACAGTCCGATCCAGCTATCGCGCGCGTATGGACGGGGTTTTGACGTAATCAACCGAGCGTCTTTCCGGCTATCTCAACGCGCCAACATCGTGGGCTTGCCATGGGCAGAGCGGAGCGTCCGTCTTCTCGACCCAATGACATTCAGACTCCTCATGACGAAAAAGGATCCCCGCCATACCGACTTTATCCTCGTTGGCAACCACACCCACGTCGATACCAGTGGAAGCATGCCCGCTAACTCGCCCGTTTATACTTCCGACACAACCCACTACAGCAATCCTCACAACGGCAACCGAGCTGCGACCACCATCACACGCACCGATTTTACCGGCGATTGCTTCCAAATTGGTGTCATAGAATGGCCAGTGCTGCCCCACGATCGCGTGCAGCTCGTCGTGGGCACGAGAAACGTGCAGATGAGCAAGTCTGGGCTTTTCACGTCGTACGCCTCGTCTCCATCCTTGATTTTGTCATTGACGCGTGGTTATTGGATCCCCCTTGACTGGTATGATGCAGCCCAGAGCGATTTACAGCTGCAGATGGCTACATGTACGAATGGCAAATTCGAGACGCCCGTCCACAGGTTAGCGTTTGTCTGACGCCGTCGATATTTCCTGTATTCACCTGCCCACACCAGCTTGTTCCCCTCCAAGCCTACAACCACTCTTCCACAGCTTATGTTGCCACCCTTCTCCACTCCCAATCCAGTTTCTTCTGGCGTAAACACACCTCGTCCCTTGTTGTCTCTCCAGAGGGATCCCACATCCTTGACGACATCATCGTCACGTTCATCTACTTTGAGGGCCAGTGGCAGGACAAGGAGAGGCTCAGGTCTCATTCGGGTTTGTCTGGTGTCGTGTTGTAGTGCATTCACCCATTAGTCTTTATATCATGGGATTTGATAATACAACATGCTGCCAGGGACTATAACATGGCATAATAATTATATAAAATGTCCTACAATGTCCTTGTGAAATTGTCTTCTCTCTACCTCCTTCTCCAGCTCCTGGGCTTCCACATTCTCCAGCGACATTTGTGAAAAGTCATAGTGTTTGCCAGAAGATGCACTCTTATTCTCACATTCCCCCTCCACTTCCAAGAGTTTCTCTTCCACGACACATTCTTCTTCTTGTTCTTCATCCTGGTCTTCCTTCCCTTCCTCCCCATCCTTCCCCTTCCCTTCCTCAGAATGACTTGGTAACTCCAGCTGCTGTTTCCATATTGCTGCCTTACTTGTTTCCGGTGGCAAATACTCTGACCCCTCCCCATCCTCTGATGCCACCACATACCTCAAGGGTGTCCTGTCCTGTCCCTCCCCCTCCCCACCCGCACTCCTTTTCCTCTCCTTCCCCTTCTTTCCCTGTCCTGCTCCTTTTCCACCCCCCCGCTGCTTCTCATGTCGGCCTCCCGACCTCTTCTCAATCTCCCTCTCCCCAAACTCCTCTGCAGCTTCCCTCATGCCTCTCAACACCTCGTCTGCCTCCCTCAGATTTCGCACTCGTGCGTACACTGCTTCCACCACACTCAATGCTAGCCCATGATTTGCGGACATGTGCGAAAGGATCGAGGTGAGACCATGCGAAGCTGCAAGGGGGATGTCAGGGAGGTGAGGGGCAACCGAGGACGAGGTCGAAGCAGGGTTAGCATTTCGGTGAGAGGCAGAGGTACTGGTGTTGGTGGCAACAGCAGTGACGGAACGTGCTGGGGAGGGGGCAAACATAAACCGAGGCATCGAGCTCTCTCCGAGCGAAATCAATTGTGCGCGTTCTAGAGTATCAGCGCACATGAGAGGAGAAGAAGCCCACATAGATGGTGATTCCGATCTCCACATTAGACCTGGGAGTGAGGGCACACTAGGAAGCGACCAACGCGACGGCCGCATGGGGACCGATGTATCCGCCGAGGAGCTCGAGCGCGATCGCATGGACGTGGATGATTGGGACAGGGCGACGAAGTCGACGCTGGGCACCTTTGTGGGTTCGCGTACACGTTCGTGTTCGTGTCCGATGGTTTGTCGTCGGATGCGGCTCAGGGCTGGATGAGGTACCAGCTTTGACCGTGATGGTAGGCGGGGAGCGGAAGGCCCAGGCCGGAAAGGGGACTGTATCGAGTCACGCGGTGCGGGACGTTTGGGTGCTTCGATAGCAGAACTCGGGACGAGGCCAGGGAGCGGTGCAGTTGAAGCAATCGGTACGTTAGTGCACTCAACTTGGGAAGCGTTATTCCGGGTCATATCTTCACGTCGTTCGCTCTTTACTTGGGGGACCGCACTGTGGGGCAACCCGGCTGAAAACAGGGCTGCAGCGGTGCGTCGATCGGAGAGCGTCCCATCGAGCGGCTGATGTACCCTCCTTCGTTCTCGTTTGTCCATAGTTCCGCTTTCCGGGGGACGCTCGGACCGGGGCTGGGGCTGCGGTTGACTAAATGCGTGACGAGCGTCGACCTTGACGTCTGGTCCACTTGTCGTCCTTCTTTTGGCGTTACGATCACGAGGGGGCCATTGCAGCCCTACTTCTTCAGCCCCATCTTCCTCTCCGCGAGGAAATGGACGCGGTACATTGCCCTTTCGATCGACCAGTACTTTTCCACGAAGCGAATCCACGACGCGCGGCGGCACGCGTGGGATTGCAATGCTAGTAACAGGGGTACCCTCATCCACAGCAACCCTCTTGGGAGACGATGGTTCCGAGACAAACAGATCCGATGTCGGGCGAGGTCGCTCTTTGCGTTTTATGCCACGGGGAGAACTGTGAAATTCGCCATCCTTCAGTGTTGGGGCTGATTGCTTCGGCGACGATGGGATTTCGAGTGTGTCATGTCGTGTTTGAAGGGCTGGAAGGTCGAGAAGGGGCTTCTCGGTAGGATAAGTGTTCACGTCATTAGGAGAATGCGGCGGAGGGGAGGGCCTGGCATCTGTGGGTTCGGGTTCGCCCACGGGGGGTACCTGAGAAGGTGCTTCTGGAGATTCACCAGCGCACTTCGATATCAGTTTTGAACCCGCGTGTTGCACCACCGCCTCATGCTCGGTACATATCTCACTAAAGATTGTACGTCAAATTGACACCACCCCCACGCAAAACGAACATGCCTACTAGGCGCTCTTTCCTCGAGCCTGGCACGTTTCGCACTTTGTCCGAGCGCCTCGATCGTCATTGGCTTAACAGTTCTTTTCTGCTCCATCGTCGGCTTGATGTTGTGTTTCCGCTGGTAGCTGAGGATGAGAGCGTCGAAATGGTCCGCGTTCTTGACGTAGCGTTCGCGCCAGGACTGCCACGTGTGGTAGGCAGACCACGGCCATAAATTACGTTCCTACGTGGATGATAAGGTCCGCATTGAATGGGAGGCGGAAGGACATACGTTGGCGACTAGGCGCTGGAATATGCTTCGGCCACTGCGGCCCTCCTTGGATGGACAATGCTTGGCGAGGTATTTGTATAGGTACGCATCATGATCCTTGGAGAACTCGACGCGGAAGCTGTAGGTTTGAATGACATGGTGAAATGAACAGAGGAAGAGGACACGTACGGGCGAGGCATGGTCTTTTGGGGGCGCATAGTGCAGGTGCATCTGTGTTGTCGCGTGGACCCACGCGTTTACGTTTTCCCACGCACTTTCGCCGCTGTCCCCGCCGTGCGCGAGAATGGCCATGGTCACAGTTCTAGTACGTCTCAGAGGCCTCATTTCCATCGAATGACGCGTGGTATAGTATAACGACTGGGTGTATGGTGATTACAGGGCAGACAAGCAATGGCGACCGCCATGGACTCGTCCATTCGTTGTCCATTTTGCCGATGACAGTGAGGAAAACACTTCACACTGCCATCCCTCGTCCTCACTACCTCGAGGGTGTTTCGACTAACGAACGTGGCAATTGGCCCCCTGGTCATGAACACGGCATGCAATGTCGTTGCTGAACCAGCGCCATTTCGTCTGCCCTTGGCCATATTTCCTGAGTGCAATAATCGCAACCAACTTGGCTGATGGCCGCTTTCTTTTCATGATTGTATCCTTGTCAACCAGGCTTCGGGCGGCGGCGAGCTTCAATGTCACATTGCATCTCGGATTCGCGACTGATGATAATGACTCGTCACCACCCATTCCTTCCGCACTTCGTCCGTCCTCGTTTCACTTACCGCCATCGTCGCTACTGCCCCTGGAGGTGACTCAGACCACTAGAAGACCAGGACGATCCATGATCTGCGCTAGATCTTTTTTGCAGACCGACCGAGCATGCAGCCCAGACATCGTAGATGACCATTTCAGACGTGCAGATTATGCAGACTATCTCGGGTCGATGGAGCCGACGCAGAGACCTCCCGCTTGGTGGGCAGGAGACAACTTGCCCGCGGATCCTTCAGTGTTGCGGCGGCACATACAATATACGAAACACCATCCCATCTGCGATGATCATGATCCTCGGGTGCTCATGAATGTTCTCTTCATCTCACCACCCCATATTTTTTGCTTCTGGATATACGGGCAACACCGTCTGCTCGTTTCAGGGCTTGGTCGGTGTCAAGTGCGCTCCAATCACCCGCTTGGAACTAGGTCTGGCGGCATTTGCACCTATCAGCCTACTCGTCGTACTGACAACCAATTCGGAGATGTTACGTGCGAACTGAGCGCATCGATCAACGTCGGGTGCTTTCACATCAACCCAAACACCTGTAGTCGTGTCTTGCTAGGAAGTATAAGGATCTTCTCTTCCGTGATACCGTCTTGATAGGACGACCGACGAGCTCGTTGTCAGTCGTAAACAATGAAAACTACTTCTTGGTCATTTCGGGCATGACACGAGCACAGATCAAGCACCGTGAGTTTGGTTCAGCAACAAGCTGGAGAACGTTGTGTCGAGTGGCCCGAAGTGGCCAGTAAAATTTATATGTATATCTGTAGACTCGTCCAGCTACAGTCTGTCTGCCGTGATTGCCACAGCGGGCTCAGGTGTGGTGGAGCGCGGTAGTGCTCATCCTCGTCCATATACTCACCCCCCACATTTTGGACTGGGATCCCGCCGACAGTCCACATCGTCGAGTGAAACTTTCGTTTTCTGCCGTGGGTCGTATGTGTTGGTGCAATTCAGATAAGTAAAATAGATCATGCTATATTCCAAGAATTGACATGCTTTTCATCACCCCCGCCATGATAGGCAGCCGCATATGGATAGCAAGCGTGACATCTTGTAGCATGACCAGATACACAGTGTCGTTGGCTAGGAGTAGCGCGGTCTAGGTAATGTGATCCTATTCGATGGGATGTCGGCCCGTGTCACTGGAAGGTTTACCCCCTTTACTCCTCCATGGAAGGGTGGAAGAGCCCTTGTTGCAATGGACTTTCCACGGTGAGACCAGTCGAAGGGACTGTGCCGTGATTGGTCACCAAGTCAACCACGAACGTCGTGGACCTGAAGGTAGAGCTTTTTTTTTTCATTTGCGGTCAAGTCTTGAACAAGATATGGAGGTGAGAGACTGTTTAATACGGGGAACATACCAGAATATTGATGTCTCTTCTATCACACAGACGATTACCGGCCGCACGACTTCCTCGAGGAACTTATCTACGACAACTTACTTTTCATCTCGGCTCGCCGTACTTTGGATGAATGAATGTGGTGTCCGGCCCTATATTAACCACTGTGCACCACCATTATCGGCCAAACGACGAGACTACGGCCGATGAGCGGTCGTTTTTGTGTTACTTGATGTAGTTGCGGGCCACCTTAGTACCGATATACCAGCGCGCCCATAATCTGCGTCTACATCGTAGGCCTACCAACGACCCAGTGTGATGCCTGGACGTAGACCACTAACATGCGGTTGTCAAGCGCTACTGCAAGTTGTGATTGATTATACTCACATACTGCATTGCATTATGATGCCGGTGAGTGATTTTCCCACCAGACACTGAATAACACTAATTTCTCATATTAACGGGCAATTTTGTTTTTGTAGTCGTTCTAGGCCGCGCAGGAAGAATGGAGCCAGATCCTCACCGTCCGTGTTCAATGCGCTTCTGTTGTCTCCAGTGCCAATGGGCTACAGTCATACGATATGCATATCCCTCAATATTGTATGAAACACGTACGTGCTTTTGTTCCCTCGTTACATTCCTAGGACGGAAACTGAGTAGGACCCCGTCGAATTGAGCAACGTGTGCTGAGCAAACAGGTGTGCAAAAGGGATGCGGTGGGAGAGAGAAGCCCCTCTCGCTGTATAAAAAGGTCAGTCAGAGAACTGCTCACCATCAGCAAAATAGTATCTCGAACGATCTGAGCCGCGAACTCTACCGCTAGAAACATGTACACCCGCCTCTCTTCGCTTCTCCCAATCGCTATTCTTGCTACAGTCGCCGCTGCTGTACCCAACGCGCTCGAGGCGCGTGGGGGCTACCAATGCAACACCGGCTCGCTCGAATGCTGCAATCAGACTTACAACGTAAGATTCCCACTTACCTGCTCCATGGGCTCTGACAACCTGCACTAACGGTTTCCTACTCTATAGCAAAATGATCCAGCGCTTCTCACTATCCTTGCCTCGCTTGGGACCACCATTCCTAACGTCCCGGGTCTCGTCGGGGTTGGTTGCTCCCCGCTCTTGGGTACTGGCGCCACGTGTTCCCAGCAGCCCGTCTGCTGTACTGGTAATGCAGACGTAAGTTGACCCTATTTTTCCGGTTACCCGACTGATGCTGATCATTTTCTTCCGCACATGTAGAATTCGCTAATCTACTTCGGTTGCAATTCCATCAGCCTGTGAACAGCCAGAAAATGTTTCAGTGCCCTGATCGACATTGCGGCTCTAAAATTTCCTTCTTTAATATTTAGTTGATTTTCGAAGTCGTAGTCGTCTCGTATCGAATGGCTCGTGTTTTGGTGTGACAAGTCTGAAACGGTCACAACGGCGGGTGATGAAGTACTCCAAAGAGCCTTGTTGTGAGAAGCAAAGATCATTTGATCTCACACGGACTGGTCAGATGGAGACGGCATGAAGTGGACAGCGTGAAAGGCCACTCCGTCGAGCGTAGGATGTCCCTAAGCGCGGACTTGCAAATTAAATCGCCGCTTCGTCCATGATACGCTGCGTCCACGTGATCCACGTCTCGATGCAAGTACAGGCCAAGCTCACAACTGGTAGGTTACGACTACTAGCTTCACGCGTGTTCACGTTACCTCTGCACCCAGGCATTGGTGTGACATAAACTCAGATCATCATACAGGGACAGTGATAGGACCAGGCAGAGCCCTACTCAGAGAACTGGTGCACGAGCTACTCTATGCTCGTATATATCTCTGACGCCGGATACCTATGACCCCCGGATCTGACGGTCGAGTTGAATCGGCACTATCGCGTGGTGTATCTATCCCCTTGTCCACATGATAGACGATCGTTTCAGGTGTGTACTCCCTTCGGCGTGAGAATCTATTACAGAGACCATGCTCAACTGGTGTAAAGCTGAGAAGCCTAGGTCAGGTTGTATTCGCCCGACTAATTACATTGTGATGGCGCGAATTATGATTGAGAGACCGTTCAAGCCCTCAGATCTGTACTATACTGCTGCGCCGAGTGTCGACATGGTAATGTGCTCTGTGTGACACATCGCCAATCTAATCCCATTCACCAAATTCCCAGTTGAAACAATCCTGTCGTCGGCGTAAGTACTCAACCCGACAAGAGTAGAGAAACAAGAGGCATACCACACAGTCCACCTCTTCTTTCGCCACCGGAACGGGCAGCTTCACTCTCTTCTTGTCCTTGTCCTTGTCCTTGTCTCCACCGCCCCACCAGGGCCAGCTCATCTGTGAGATGTTCTTGTCATCGCTCGGCGGAGGTTTATCAGCCCAGTCGAGATCTTGAGAGAGTAGGCGCTCAACCACCTCTCGAATCGAATGTGTTCGAATGTCTACTGCCCAGTTGAGCTTGGTGACCGTATCATACAGTGCGACCTTGCCAAGATGGCACCTGTAAATCACGATTAGCTGTCCCTCGCTGGCGAAGGAAACCAGGACTCGTAGACCGCTCACCTCGTTTCCATCGCATAGCCGGCAATTGCGCAGGTAGATGTAATACCATTACAAACTCCCATGGCTATTGGATCTGCTGTGTGTATAATGTGAGTGATATGCTGGGTTGACGGCTTTGGAGGACATTAATACTGTATCAACTAGAAAAACGTAGACCAAACAGACAGGGGAGGGGAGATGTAACCGGGCAGCTGCTAGCTTCTCAGCCGGCGCTTCAAATGCCACAACTGGTGCACCAAAGGTAACACCAATGAGGGAAGATACGGATCCACCCAATGAATGACCTGTTGACTCACATGAGTATTCGGTATATCCAACATGCAAGCCACGAGCGGAAGAACAGAGTGCATACCAATTATCCAGATGTCAGAACTCGGGTACATGTATGTAAGATTATTATACAAACTCTGTAAGATCGAGTTGGCATAGCTCATCTCAACAAAGAAAATTCGCTTACCACACCGACCGAATAGTATAAATCGTCATCTCGAAGTTCACTTTCTATGCATTCTTGACTGCATTTCCCTGCACCCTTGTAGCACCCACAAACGGTGCTCCACGTCGGACCGACACGCGCACAACAACAG
Organism: Pulveroboletus cf. rosaemariae; assembly: GCA_038089275.1. Taxonomy (NCBI): domain Eukaryota; kingdom Fungi; phylum Basidiomycota; class Agaricomycetes; order Boletales; family Boletaceae; genus Pulveroboletus; species Pulveroboletus cf. rosaemariae. The sequence goes on from JBBPKN010000071.1 coordinate 54,326, forward strand.
GAAAAAAGTATATTGTCGTTCAACTTGTCCTTTCGTACCGTGGAACCGCCACCGCCAGTGATCCACCCGGCCGAGGTGCCCTTCAAAGAAAGGATCACCGTGGAGTTATCGTCCGAAACGAAAACATGTCCACGGAGGCCATCATCCGTAGGCTTCCATCCCACAGGAATGGTCTATAAGAATGTTGAGGACACCTTGGAATGACGACACAGGTGAACCCGACTTGCCGTGTTGAATTCGTCGACGTTGTACCAACCCGCATCAGGACTTGCGATGTAGGCATTATTGGACATCTTTGCAAGAGAGAGCAGTGTTTCCCGATCAGTCACGTCCGGGCCAAGCACTTCCTCAGAGTGCCACAAAGTGCCATCGTTCTGTCCGTGAAGCATCGAACGAAGGCGAGCATCATGAAATGCGGTGTATGAGGAGGGCTGGTGTGTAAGAAGGCGTGACGTTCCTACGCCATAGGTGTACGGGTCTGCAGGCGTGCTTAGTGAATGCGATAGGAGCTGAGATGAACCGACGTCGGAGAAGATTACGCGCGAGGTATTCGTGATTGCGTGTTGGTGTCGGAGGCGAAACGATAGTCGAAGTGTGTGGGCCTGCAGGTTCTCTTTCCAAAGCAGCGAGGCCAGTAGAAGCCGTAGTGTAACTGGGAATACATCAAAGATCATCGCCCTGTGAGTGACTGTGGGCACGTAGACATGCATTAAAAGGGTGGTGTGGGCAAAGCGTGGTTGGTTACGTAACCTCTCCCCCTCTGCCGCCGCCAGCAGGACTCAACCGGGCCAACCCCCGTGCAGGGGAACTCGAGTGGACGGTACATCGCTATGCCAGGATTTCTCGCTACAGTGCAGGTAAGAGTATCTAACGAGATTTTGTACTCGAATGCGCCAATCATATGCGCACACAGTCTTGTTAGCACAACTAAGAACCAGGTGCACCCATTGTATTTTCGCCCGTGCAAGGAGGGGAACAAGTATTCTTCAAATCATCAGTGTATTAATCATTGTTTACTGTCTTATTCTGGATCCCGTCCAGTTTGTAACAACGGTTTCAGCGTACGAGCAGTAATCCGTCTGGGCTGTGACTGTTATATAACATGACCTCCGTGCCCAAGGTGAATTGTATTTACTACTGACTTCTGCCAACAGTACAGGTGAATGATTCCGTTCTTCTATTCGCTAGCGCTGGTCGCCTGGAAGGCCCTTGCGGCCCCAACTACTTCAAGCCAGTCCCAAATGTCATTCGATCCGATGCAAAGTCCCACTGGTATTAGTTTGTCTTCACGATCCATCCAGTATAATGGCCCTTTGAGCGCTGTTCCTATCACTTCCCCTCTACCTGTTACATCGACTCTGCTTTCGAATCCCACTGACACCGCATCCTCACAACTTACCCAGTCTAACAACTCCTCGAGCACCATCCCTATCGTCTCTCCTCTATCTCATATCTCATCTTCTCTTTCACTTTCCTCGATCTTGTCCACGTTGCCCCCCGCTTTCACCATTGTTGTACCCGAAGCTCCAACCACTTCTGAGACGACCACCATTGATGCGACGCCATCTTCAACCACTATTGTTACCGTGGTCGTGACCGTAACTAAAACTGCTACAGCAACAGCAACCTCCTCCCCTGCCTGGTATAACCGTACGCTTTGGGCTGCGCCGCCACAAATGACCGACCTATCTGCATTTAACATCACATATTTCCCTAGCGGCCGACAAAACCTCCACATTGGTGCTCAAATCCCTATTCAAGCCATCGCCCCCACCGCTGGATTCCTCCCAAACCTGCCGACTGCGATCCTACAGCTCGTTTACCCGGCCCACTCCGTCAACCCCGGGAGCGAACCCCGAGGCGGCGCTGATTTTTATGCGACTCCGCTCAATCTAGCCGGTGCGCGCAATGTCACGTTGGAATATAGTGTTTTCTTTCCGGTAGATTTCGAATGGGTCAAAGGGGGGAAGTTGCCGGGCTTGTTTGGGGGCCATACTGGGTGCTCGGGTGGCTCCTCAGCCAGTGATTGTTTTAGCACACGTTTGATGTGGCGCCCGCAGGGCGTCGGAGAGCTTTATCTGGTGCGTGCCCCATTCCACTTCTAACTTTCGTTTCCGCACTGAGTTCTATGATTCATGCCTCTTCGTAGTACGCCCCCAAGGATAAACAAACCGTGGCCTTGTGTACGGACGTAGGGTCAGTTTGCGATGCCAGCTATGGGCTCTCCATCGGTCGAGGTACCTTCAACTTCACTGCTGGCGATTGGACGCATCTCCGGCAAAATGTCGTTCTCAATACGCCAGGACAAAGCGACGGCATTTTCACGCTGTCTGTCGATGGACAACCAAGGATCAATAGGACGGACATATTTTATAGAGACGGTGCCGAGCAATCGAAGAACAACTCGACTTTTGGGACGTCTATCGCTTTTGTGGCTTCCACGGCGGCCGTTCAGCAAAAGACCACAATTACCCTGGACGAGAACGAAGACGTTCCACAGCCCGTCGAGTTTCTCGGTCTTTTCTTCAGGTACTGTGCGATCCCTGATGATCATGTCTCGTCATGCTCATCCACACCCTCAAGCACCTTTTTCGGCGGACACGGAAAGCAATACGCCACGCCGAAAGAGCAACAGACTTGGTTCAAAGACTTTGTGATAACTCGACACGATTGAAAACGACCCAGTCCTGCGAGACTAATGCGACAGAAAGAAAAAAAGCGAGTTGACCGTGATCTGTTTTTGTAGGATACCATGAATCGTGCACTGTGTATGACTTTGGTGATGAGTAGTTTGACGTCGCGTATCATTGACCACTGAGCGCGCTGAGTGTTCGTGCATGTGACTATGCGGAGCGACCTTCTTTCCTAGAGAATGATACCTCGCCTTACGGGTAAGCACAGCGAGCAAATCGATCTACAGACCTCGATTTTGTCTGATACCTCTTTGGTCAAGTGCCGTTCGTCCTTTGTGCTTCGTCTAGATCGCAATACGGTACTCATTCGCTCCGTGTTCCATTACGAGTTTGTGGATGAAATCACAGCCGACGTTGGTTGGCCCGTTCTGTCCGCAAAGAAAAAACCAACCAGCACCACGCGCCTCTCGCTCTCGGGTGCCGAGGCAAACACATCGAACGTCCAAACGTACTGATAGTGCGGCAGACAAGCCACTGGACGCACCCCGTGCCAGTACAATGTACCGACGCCTGTGATCGGGTCACAGCCGAGCCCGACAAGCGTTGGACGTCAGAAAGGGGACGATCCCGAGCAGTCCCGTGGGGGGAGACCCATGTCGTGTTGGACTTTCACAACGTTAGCCGTCGTTGGCACTTAACGAACGCACGCGGTGCATTGAAATATCATGATGTAGGTATTGTCGTAGTATCAGATCGGGCCAGCGCTGTACTGGGAGGTATTGCCACGGACATCAAGTGTCAGTGATGGGAAGAATCGCAGGATCCAAGACGGATATACGTCTTTGCGGCGATGCAAATATGCAGCGGGGACTGCACGCAGCCCCTTTGCCCAGCGTATCAATAGGCAACGTAGCATGGTTAGGTGCAGCTACTGCCACAAGGATGTAAGGAGAAGGAGACAGGAGCATCGTTAAACGTCAAGGCATACGAGCCATATGTATCATATGACCGCTGCTCGTTATAGCGGCGAGTATTGGATCTGGGGCCAATGAGAATATAAAGTGAAATGGTCGTTTATCACAGGAAACGCTTGGATATCAGCACCTAAGTGTAAGAATGGTATTGAAAGAAAAAAAAAAAAGATGTACGAGAACGCAAGTAGCTTATCACGACTCGTGTTGAGACGAATTATGAACCTGGCCTGTGACCAGACACCACTGTGTGTCACTGAATGCGATGCAAATGGGGACCGTCGGCGTGCGAAGGAATCGATCCCAAGGTAGCCCATAGGTGTACTTTGACGCAGATGAGCCCCCGCCCCCCCTTTGATGGCTCGATCTGCATTATCCGTCAGAGGGGACTTCCCAGTGAGAGCTTCCTTTAAGGTGTTGGCAGGCGCATCCATGGCAACCATTAGATGGAAACGGCGGCACACTCCAACATGCAGCTCCTGGCTTTTCCCTCGCGAAGTACGTTTTGCAGATCGAACGGGTTGTACGCCCTCCCCCCAGATAAACACAGGAGTAAACACGTTAGCCATCAACGACGGGATAACACAGCAAGAACAAGCCCGACAAGAAAAGCATACACAAACGCGACCCCCTTCGATGGCCACGTCTCCACCTGGCCCATCTCCACTGTCTCTATCAAGAGCGTCTCGAGCTTTTTTGCCATCGATGCCATTCCAAAGACCGACTCTGCACGATCCTTTGATCGTTGCGCCAACGCCGCCCGCTCCGACTCACTCATGCGACATATGTCCCCGAGTGCATCTTTCCAAACGGCACAATCAGGTGTGCGCAGCCAACCTGTACGTTTTTCCGGCGGCTGGTCCACGATGCTCTCCGTCGGGCCACCACTATCGCACGCCAGAACGGGGAGTCCACAAATCATACCCTCGATAGGACCGATACCAAAATGCTCGTTTGCAGGGGTATACAATAGCGCGAGGGTAGAATCAGATTGAAGTAGTGCGGATCGTTGGAAGGTGGTAAAGTTCAAGAGGAAGAGGACGTCCGGTTCGTTCGCAGATGTACCTGGAAACGAAGGTGCTATGATTTTGGACTGTGGAGGTGCAATGACATCGAATGAGAGGTTACTCGACCGCGCCCGATCGACGAGACCGTTCAAGGTGCGGATATTGTCTTCGAGACGGGGATCATAGCCACCTACGTGAGAATGAATTGGAACTCGAGTGAACAAGACGCACAGAACCTTACCGGCAAGGACCAGGCGTGTGTTGTGAGAAAACTGTCCGACCGAAGCCTTCTCTCGGAGGAGAGAAAACGCATCGATTGCTAGTGCTACATTCTTCTTCATCTCGAATCGGTTTAACGAGATCAACGTAGGTCGCCGTCTTGATAAACCTGTAAGCAGGGTCGGAAATGATGCAGAACTTGCCTTACGATATCACTTGGACGACGTCCGGCGCTGTCCAGTCAACCGGTGCTTGATACGCTTTGATGTTGATGCCTGGGTAGACGACCCTAGGTGCCGAGTGTATGGAACTGAGATGAGCCATTGTAATGCGTGCAGTGAAGTTGGAATTGGCGACGATCGTGTCGGCCTGCCCTACAAAGACATGCACATAAAGCGTCTGATATATCAAAAACATCAGCGCAAGGCCACGTACGCGTCGTCATCTCCTCGAGCCAATCCATCGGATAGCGATAGAGTGTTTTGAGTACACCAACATTCTTCTTTCGAAACGAACCTTCGGTGAATGTTCCATGCGCGAGAAGCTTATCAGGGAAGTGACAATAAAAAAGGACACGCTTTCCGCTCAACACCCGGAGGAGGGGTATACATGTCGAGAGTTGGTCTACAAAGAAGACGTCGTATTTGGATGCACTGGAAAGAAGGAAAAACTGTGTCAAGGTAAGATGGAGCTGCCGTGCATGAGCAAAGAGGATGTGGAATTTGCCATGCCACGCCCGCGGGAAGGGTGAGACGACGTGGTGCACGCGGAGAGTACCTGTCAAAGAAGAAAAGGGATTGGAACGAGGAGAGGGAGATAAACGTGCGGACGGTTACCATCTCGGGTCTCGTCAAAACAGTGGTTCAGGTCGTGGTGCGAGGTGTAGATGTCGACGGTGTGACCGAGGGATTGTAGGCCTAATGCCGCATCAACGACCAGCCTTTCGGCACCGCCTGGTGGAGTGGTTTGGACATCTTGTTACAACGTAGAGGCCGAGAAGCGCACCAATTCCCAAGTCTGGGTGAACGAATGCGACGCGTAGCTTCGTTGCAGACCCAGATGTCATTTCGGGCTCTGAGACGGTCGTCTCGTGAGCGAGCCGCGGGTAATGAGTCAATCCACTAGTATGGCTCTAAGGCGACAGTTTGAGTGTTGGAGTTGAATGAGGGACTTGTTCAATGTCGTGGCACATGGGCGGTGCAAGACGATACTGTAGTACATAATCAAACAATCAAACGGGCTCGTCCACTAGATGACTGCCTCTAGATTTTCACTGACCCCCAATCCCAACCCCCCTTGAAACCATAGCTGGGCAAACGTAGCAGATAGAGACTGGTTCCAAGCAACGGCATACCACCTACGCCGCAGAGCTGGACCAAAGGTCACAATGGAACACATGGAAACGAAGTGGTTGACCGCCTCGCCAACTTGGCGCCTGCAAGGTGGAACCTGATCGAGTCGACCTCACAGTACCAAGGGTCTTCAACCTCCCTGGAGTGAAGCTCGCTGGCCTCACCCAAGAAAACGCTCATGCTCTGCTGCGCGGGAAGCGAGACCGCTCACTAATAGACAGTACCACACGCTCCTTGGAACTGACCCGGGCAGCTGTCCATAGAGTCACAGGAACTCCCGAGACTGATGCCACCCTATTGCAGAGCATGACATCCGACGTCCGACCCAAACTTTCCTTTGTCGAGCGATTACATGCCTCCCTATATGTGTGCCGATTCTGGGGCCACATCCCAAACTACTAGAGGAGCATAATTCGCAACTTGTGGCGCTCTGGAGGAAGTACCTGAACATCTACTAATACATTGCCCAGGTGGGCCTGTGCATACTATTTGGTCGCCAAGTCTCTCTGACCCGCGGCCCTGGGAGAGTGGCCGCCTATCACCCTTGGCACCATCCTAGGTTGTGGATCCCTCACGATAACTGATGAGACCGAACACATCGCCCAGCAACGCCTCACATCCCAACAGCGTGGGGCCTCCCGCCTCATCTAGGTTGTATGTCAGAGTTGGCATATCTGATCTGGACTGTGCGATGCGAACGAACGATCCGCGACAGGACTAGGAAGCCTCCAGGGTGGACCACACCTGGCAGCCCATCCTTCATGACGCCCTATCGCTCCCCCCGCACTGGGTCATCACCCTGAGATCATAGTGGGTATTGGATCGATGAGCTCAAGTTCTACTATGTACGAAACGATCCACTTTTTTTTTTTTGCTAATAACAATACTTCCCCGACCAACTCCAGCACTGTAGCGCTTAATGCCGCTGCTGCGTGCCCAAAGTGCCTAAGCACCTACCTGCGTAGCCTCTTCTTGCATGATCGAGTCATTTATCCACCACATTGACTCACTCGTCCTTTTTGAATCCGCAAACTGCATCCCAGCCAAGGACCTCACCTGTTCCTCCAGGGCGAGTGGCACGCAGAAGAGTAGGAACTCGCGTGTGTGTAACGCTCCTGAGGGACACGCATGAACATGAGTGATCCGTCTCCAGTTGCAAATCACCATTCACATGGCTTTGTGGCGTGCTGTGGGCCGCGGCAAGCAAGATAGTCTCGACGGTGGTCACGGACCCTGCGCAGCACCGTTGAAGGCGGATGCATCACCTCAGTTTCAGGGCACCTCGAGACGTGCCGGTCTAGTTCCAAATGCCCTAGCATAAGGACTACAGGCCCACGACTGCAGACGAAGTCGTGCTCGCAATTCATGGGCCACTTTCTGAGAACTCGCTCGCTCACCGGCACGTGTGAGATCCTACAGACCCCAGGGGTGCATAGGGGGGGGATTGCGTGTCCACCTTTGACATGGGTCTGTAATGAAACGAAATGAATTGCGAACCTGGATGTCGGACATGACCAGCTTTGCGAGCAGACGGATAGTTGAGCGTCATTTCGAAGAATTACTCCTGTGTGCTCGACTCCACAACGCGCGCAACGATTGCTTAACCCAGAGCTCTCTGTTTTGGGCGTCCGCATGGGACGTTCTGCAATCATGGTTTTGTGTCGTCGAGCGAGCGACGCACGGATACGCGGACAGGTAATCTGGTGCGGAGAACGACTGGGGCATATTTGCTTGCGTGTTCGGCAGTTTGTGAGTTTGAAAAGCACGAGTTAGAGTTCCTCGAAATCTTGCCTTATTCATGGATACCAATACACTAGAACTCGTCCCTCTTTTTCCTCATACGCGGCTCAAGTACATCAACCCTTAGCACGCTCTCCAAACTTTTCAGCACCTGCACGATCTCGTCCCTTTGCGTCCCGTCGCTTGCAGTGGGGGCAGTAAACACGAGCACGTCCGGCAATTCGCCAGCTGGCTTGGCATATTGGAGATGGTGGAGAGCAGGATGAGAACTTGCGATGCTGGAGGGGTTGGAAAGGAACGGTGACGCAGTCGCAAAAGTGACGGCAAGATCTACAGGCGATATTTGCATCGCGGACAATCTCAGCGCTGATGATCACTAGGTATCAGATTCCGATGGGACTATGTTGGTTACACCTGTCGTCACGGTGCTGCAAAGTGAGCCTCGTTCGTCCACAAGCCGTCGAGCAACTGGGTATTACATACCGGACTGGGTGAGCTGAGTTTGGTTGAAGGTGACGGAGGGTGCCACTTTTATGGACTGCTTATCATCAATCGATCATCTCGGAACAAGAGCGCATTGGACAAGTCGGAACCCCTCAAAGTCTCATGGACCTGCACGTCAAAGGACAACGAACCAAATGGTCTCCTGTCTTACTGACTGGGCGGATGCACGCGGACACAAGACCGCAAGCACGTTGTCCTCGGCCAGCTAGTTTCTACTGGCTTCGGCCAAGTATCACCAACTCCGCTGATACCGTTGACGATGCCCTAAAGTACGGGCACATCTTGGCTGACAGACCGTGACCATTCTGGGGCGTCGCTCCGCCACTAGGCTCTCTGTCCCCGACAGCACAAGTCTTGGCCTGCACCTCGCCTCGGGCTTATCCTCAGTTCTCCACCAGTCCGTCTCATTACTAAGTGGTGTGGATCCAACTTTGAAAAAGACTAGACTCTTCAAGCTTCTCGTAGCTGAAAGTGACCATCTTTATGGAAGCTACGCTGCAAACGAGCAATCAAGATTTTGGGTGACCCTACCGAAATTATCGTCTTGGCCAGCCCTGCCCGTCTTGGTCGTAAATCTGTCCCACCAAACCTCGTCTATCAGACATGAAATGATCTCTTGGATGTGGAATAGAACCTGCCGGATGGTTGGATCCATTAGTCAGGGGTTCCAGTGCATACTGTTCCCCGACACTCTCTGGACAGCGATGAGTACGTCTTCCTTTATTACCCACCACTAATTAGGGGGGGAGGGGCAGAGTCTCGTGCTGCTTCTTGGGTGATACCTCATGCCATGTGCAGGTGCGACCTTTGTTCCATTAGAAAAAAATAAAAAAGACCAATGGGGATAAACCCGCATAGTCAAAAATCCGATCAATGGTCAGCATGAAGCCGTGACACCGATTACGCACCGAGTTGGCGGAAGCAGTGGAAAATGACGCGCAATCAATAGTCAAGGACGATACGCGTTTGACTTTATAAAGGGCACATTGCGGTACGCAAGTACATGGAGAACCCCCAACAGGGACCATATGGAAGCATTGCGGAAAAGGTTAGGGACGTCAAATTTATAATCCACACGGAAGGAAACCACTGTATCTTTTGGCAAGATCCGGAGAAGACGTTTCAGCAGTGTAGTGTCGCCATTGACCTGTAAATTTTCTGTGCCTGGAGCCCTGGACGCGGAAGAGTCACCATTTGTTTCAAGGTGTGTCGTTGTCACGCAGAAGGGGCTAGTGCCATGAACAAGTCGCCAGCACTCTATTCATAACACGCGGGCTGAAAGAAAAAAAACGATTGATGGTGGGTAAATCGGACAATCAGGTCAAGATTACCCAGCGCAGCACACTCGTCTCTGCTCAGTCTGATGGAGAGCACTGACAAGGAACCATGTGTGCGTAACCCGAGGACTTTTACGTGATGGCGTTGTACGCGCAACATGGACAGCCGAATTTACCCGTTTACCTGCTTGATAGTGCCGTTCACAACTAGATGGGCCCTGGAGCGGTGCCTGCTTTGATAGCGGACAGTCAGTAGCTTTAGACGAATCAGCCCGAGGATTGGTCTTTCACCCTTGCCAGTTGTGTGGCTGAGGTCTGAGCCCGAGCATTGGCAGCTCTGAACACACCGTTAGCACCAGTGATACGTCGATGCCACGCTCGGTCGAAACGGTGATAAAAAGACTTTGGACCGCATCACGCCGGCTCGTCACCTTGCAGGACTCATACCACTATCAATCGTGGCATGGTGGCACTGACTGGCTTGGAGGCGTACACGACGAATAAAAAATAAGTGTCGTGGCCAACCATTTCGACGGGAAACCAAAAATAAGGCGTAATCACGACCCTCCGAAAGAGGTGCCAGGTCAGAACTTCCCTACTGATATGACCGAGACGAATCCAGTAGGTTTCAGACACAGAAACAATGGCAGATAGCCATTAGGACTTATATACATATGCATTATAGCTACCGTCGTGGATAGCGGTTAGGCTAACAAAGGGATTGAGCTTGATCATAACTCGCCGTATGTTCCCCATTATTGCCGCGTCACAGCTGCCTCAGATCAACGTCAGTTCTATGGATCTCATGCGCAGCAGACTGATCTCGCGGGCTCGGGCCTGCAATCTAGAGTCTCGGCAATACAATACCTATCGCCTCGTGTTCAACAGCCCAGGTCAACTCGGCTTCGATTTATGTCCATGAGTTTCAAGGGAGATGAACTTGAACCCTGAGCTTTGTCAACGCCCACGACGGTCACAAACCAGTCTAGAAAAAGTGGTGGCTCTATATAGGCGATGCGAACCCAATAGCTGATCGAGTGATTGAACGCTCACAGGGCCATCGGGTGTTCCCGCACTTTTGGTCCCTAGATTCAAACCAAGTTGCCAAACGTGATTTCGTCCAAGTCATGTCCGCGTACATCACTGAAAGTACTGAATCACCATGTGGCCCGAATGACGCACTTCGCTGGTGTCAATATTCTTCACCACTTTAAGGGCCTTGCACGGCTGTTCGTGACTGGTCTAATCCAGCGGGCACGGCAAGTTATCATACGGCTGATCCAGCGGAGGTGGACCGTCACGGATATCCAAGCGCTTTCAGCCTGTCTGATTGCGATCAGTCCGGGTGCAGCCACCTAACTCGGGCCTCTCGAACCTGTTAGCAACACCCTATCCTTATCTTCTATCCGAAACGTCGCGGCCCCCATAAACGGCTGCAACGCATGCACAGCAAACTTGGTATGCGTTCTCAGCAGACACCGGATGTTGTGCTCGTTCACGAGCTGTACCACCTGCAATGAGGGTACGCTTGATCTCAGCTCCTCCAACAACGCAAAAAGCACCTCAAATTCCGGTTTAGGGAACTGCACTCGGGTGACTCTCAACCCCAAGTATGTGATGGATGGAAATATGAGGCGGGGTCGAACAAAGGAGGAGAAGCGGTCCGAGACGATGGTGAGACGACGTAAATGTGGGCATACCTGCGAGAGGAGCCGCAAGTGGCCTTGAACGTCGATTGAGATGAGGCTCGATATGTAGAACTGGACAGAGATGAGTTGTGAGCCATACACTTCGAGTAAACCTTTCCAGTGATAAAGATCTCGATTGAGGTCGAGCATGAGTTCCTGGAGAGCCGAGGGCCCAGAGCGACGACTGGCATTGAAATCAAAGTGCGGGAGTAGGTGATTGTATGCGGTCGCGACCTGGACCGGGATGACGGCGTGTAGACGAAGCGTGGTTACGGTGGGTGGGACACCGCCATGTTGGAGCTCCCGGGACCAAACCAAACGAGGACAATTGAGCACGCGAAGCTGAGTGCACTTGGCAAGGAGATCGATGATCCGAGAGGCAGACGGCTCGAGTCGGGTGGAGGACCAATCAAGGACACGCAATGACGCCGCAGAGCGGTGGAGCGCGTCCAGGATATTATTGGGAAGATTGGTGCCGGCATAGTAGTTGGGGGCGATGGCGAACGAGACGATGGCAAGGTGGCACATATGTGTTATGAGTGTGGCCAGCGAGTCGAACTCGGCATCAACGTTCTCGGCGTGGTCACGCACAGCGATGTCCAGTCGCTGGGTATACTCGCCAAGAGGTCGCACACCAGCGAGAGTACCTTTCCCTGCGGCAGAACGCACCAACATAGCGGAGAGCGAGGACAAGCAGCGTGCTCTACCAATGTAGACGGATACATAGAGATAGGGTATGGCGAGGTGCCACCATCGTTTGCACACGCGGACGAGGGCACGTTTGGTGATGAGTGCATCGCGAAGGGCGGCGTTGGAAGAATTGGTATGAATGGACCCGACGAGACTGACGTGGGCATAGACGTCGGGGACGAGGGTGTCGGGGACGTGAGTGGCGTGATGGAAGATGGACAACCAGAGTTCGGGCGGGAGTTCGGGCAAGCTGGCCATATCGTGGCTGTACACAATGACCACGACCGGATGGCGTCGGTCCGCGCTTCCCGGATGCCGCCCTTTCTTTCCCGCAGCTGACTCTTCCCTGCTGTCGCTTGTCAGCACCCGCACTGACAGATGTCTCCCCCGACTGATCTTGCGCAAGTCGTGAACGACGAGATCAAGTGCGTGTCACCAACTGTTATCGCGTTCTTACTGAGTTCCTCCATCCCATAGGGAATGGCACTTCCGTGAGCCATCGAATCATGCTGTGCGATTCGTTACTGACATCATGTCCTTGCACGTTTTCGTATGCAGACATTTACTTTCATCAGCACAATGCGGATGAGCATCAAGCTGCGCTCGAGTTGCGTGATGCCGTCTTGCGTCTCCGACGTGACGGGGCCTTTGTGGCGGTCCCTCTCTTCCGCGTCAACACTGATCCAATGGGCCCGCACCCTGTAGGTGAGTGACTCTCATGCGGGGTTCTCACTACACTCGAGTTAAGGCAAGTGGTGTATAGGGTCTTATGAAATATGGGCCCCTTCCACGTCGTTCGCATCTGTGTTCTCCTACCTCTGTCAGCACAGAGGTGATCTCAGGTGAGAGGGTTCTCATGATACTCATTTCTGCAGACTTCCCTTATTCCATGAGCAAGTATCCTTGTTCACCCCCTAACACGTGAAGAGGTTGGCTTTCCATCCCATTCTGTCCAAGCAGCTGACTATGACTCACAAGGTCCTTCCCTGTCCAGAGAAAGTAGGATCTAGTCATTGTCTTACTCGTGCCACCCTGTTGATCCAGTATCCTACTCTCAGGGACCACGAGGTTCGCAACGCATGGATCGGTCCTCCTTTCCCTCTGGACCTCTCCGTGCTGCCTGTCCTAGCCGAAAAGGTTCCCCTGCAATATCCTAGTCTTAGTGAGCACACGATCCGCATCGGTGTGACTTTCCCTAAGCTATCGGTATAGAACTCGGGTACTCGGCACCCGGTCCTGATTTCACGCTCGAGGACCGTCGTCGGATTGGCGCGAATGTAGAACGTATTTTGAAGGGCGAAAAGGAGGCGGCCCGAGCCCCTTGAATTTAAGGTGTACGTTCAACCTCGTTTGCTTGATGGACTAAGGAATGACACCGTCAATCACTCAAGCCTGAATACCGCCAGGTATATCACGCGATTCGTGTATGATCACTTTTTGAAGCGAATGAAAGTGTATATGATCTGTTTAACCTTAACGTCGAACACCTAGGCCACGGATAGCCATGTCGTGGTTTATGTATGTGTTGTCTACTTTCGACCTCATTGCGTACCCTTGGCTAGGGCTAGCTGGGCCACGAAGGGTCACAGTCTGAGGGTGAGGCTTATTGCCTCCCCGGCACGATAGTACTTTGATGAGTTCGAGGAGAAGGGACTGCCGGGTGGATAGAATGTGCGATCAATAGTTGTGGCACCTCCCAATGCTGCCCACGTACCTCTTACAGAAATCGGGTTCAGAGATCCTGGAACAGAATATCGAGAATGCCCAAGTTCCTAGCTCCAGCTGTCTGGAGGGTGACGCAGTGATAAGCGAGACCCAGGAGTGAATGGTTATACGTCGGGATGTCGAAAACAGCCGCACGCAATGTACACCACCTCCATTTCCGCCACTAAGACAGCTTTCTTTGGACCTCGTTTGTTTCGATGTATTCAAGCACTGTGAGTGGCGATGAACATAGTCGCAACGAACGTCGGGACAGACACCATGTAAGCGCAATCAGTAAATTGAAATCAGCTAATGATATACATTGGTGAAGTTCGGTACAGTAAACCGGTATCGACAGCCAACACGACAGATCGTCTAGTAAGGGTGTCTGGGCTTTGAGGAGACGAATGAGTCAACTCATCTAGCCCTCATTCGAAATCAGTTGGTGCGGGTAGGGGCAGGCGAAAGAGGTGTCGGAAGAATGGTCTCGTCATCATGTTATCTGAGCCTGGAGCAGATGCTATGAAGGCCGAAGAATTCGATCTAGAGAGTTTGATTCCCGCCTTCTCTCTGTGTTCGGGAATGCAATGTGTGGCGGCCGATGTGAGCGTGTGTACAGTGACGCATGATGAGAAAGTAAACAGGTGTGGCTGTTGCAATGTTAGATCTGTATTATTCATGAATACTAATAGATGGGCTGTGAGCTGGGAACAAGACTATCAATATCTGATTCTAAATCCAGTGCAATGTCTTAATAGTTACCTGGATCCATGTGTTATATCTTCTATATCTGAGTCGAGGCACAATATCTGTGCAGGAGACATAATAGAAAGAGTAGCCTTGCCAGTTCTTGCTGATGCTGGTCTACAGTGAGGGGAACAATATAGACTTGGGGAGGAGATGTGTCATTCACTTGTTGCACCTGATAGAAAATAAGTATTCATTACATTATAACAAGTAAGAGACTAACTGTATCTGCTTGCATTTGACTTCTAGGGGTTTCTCCACTACCAGATGCGCCTCTGTTCCCATTCCCGATGTCCTTGGTTAGTTTGTGCTGCAATCTTTGATCAGTGCCTGCATATCAATTCAGAAACAATGAACCCTTGGATATTTCACGACCGTTTGCTGGAACGACATGTTAAATGCACCACATCTGATCTACCAAGAAACAGTACTCACTCGCTTACGTTTACCTGCAGCCATCCATGAAAAACCATATTTGTGGTCTTCACCCTCACCAGCAACTGGGAAGGAGGTTGATGATCAGTAGTCCAACACAACCCTCCAGAGGACTTGATCAGGCTTATGCAAAGTGTGCCAGCGCAGCGTGGGAACATACCTAGTGGCAGTGCCTCATCCCCGCAGGGATGGTGGCTCCAGTAGAGTCAACACAGGAAAGAGAAAAAGTGTAGCAGTTACCAACCTCGTCATAGTTGAATTGAGGCAGAAAAGCCTCAACCTGTACATTTGTGAGATTCTTGTTTTCTGAAAGAAAGTGGAATGATCACGCTGTAGCAGAGTCATTCCCCAGTCGTTATACTCCAGATGCTCGCCCTACCATCAGCGTCAGCGGCAAACCTGGTTGACTATGGGCAACATTGACCACACGCACTCTTTTTCTGTCCTTCAACTTAACACTCTCCTGAGGCCCTGCGTCCCACATGCCATCTACACCCTCGTGAGCTTTGCAGACTATTCGTTTGCGATCCCTTGACACACAGGTAGCATATGACTTTTGCCTTTTGATCTTTTGGCCGTCCACAAGTCGCCATCCTCGAATCCCATCGCCATGCCCGCTCAACAGTTGTTTTTCTTCGGAATGGAACGCAACTGTCCACATCAGTTCATTGCATTCGTCGAGTACTGCCATTGGGTCTGACTGGATTATCAGCACTGCATAACTCAGACTCCTCAGGACTGCTATGTACCGGCCGTTGTCGATGGCATCCTCACAAGAGACACGCTGTCGTTTGCTTCGGAGAGTGAGGGGGATGTTCCGGCTTGCTCGTGTTGTGCAAACTTGCCTCAAACACGTTTTCTTCTTCTCGATATGGATCGTGGGTGCAAATGTTGGCATGCGTTCTGATACCGGTTCTTTCTAGACAACCTCGTTGCGATGACGTCGGCATTCAATGAAAGCGTCCATCGATGTCAGGGGGGTCTTGGCCTGGGATGTGCGAATGCTCGTCACTCGGCCGCAGGACTTGGTTCATGGCAAGCACATAATCCGCATGGGACCCACTCGCACCACACGACGTATAAGATATGGATATGCAAGCATGCAAGAACGTTCTCGAATAAATAGTGCTCGTACCCCAGAAGAGTGGCCTCCACACGATGGGAGGCAAGTCTCTCTGAGTCAACTACACCATTTCGTGCTCTAGCTTACACGCGTGGGCATGTGTGGAACAACTTGTGCTTATGGCACACTCTGGACATCAGACAGATGGATGCCGCAAACTCAGACACGTGACTCCGCAGGCTCACATAGTTGCACCCACGCTCATGTCTAGCTGTCCGCAATGTCTTTGGACACCCCACGCTAAGCTGGGTTTACCACAGGTGGACTATATCACTCACACGGAAGCCACAGAGACGGTAGAGACTGTTTCCGAGGGCTATGTTAAGCTGTTGAGGGCATTCCTGCCATGTGATGTGCCAGTCAGTGTGTTCAACTGCTTGTCGCATCTCTTGTACTTTTCTTTCAGGGAAATTTCGTGTAAACTGCCGTATTTCAATATACCAATACACGGGTACGAGCGATAATCGGATGCATGACCTTTCTGTATTAGATGAAACACTTTTGATCAACGACCTCTTAGGTGAAACTCGAGAGAAATTTCTTCTCGTCACCGAAAAGGATAGACACGGAAAGCTGCTCTTACAGAGAGGAACTGGTCTCACAGCCATCGGTCCTTTTCATCGTCTTCGGAGTGACGAACGAGCTCCGAGTTGCAATCGTTCAGCGAACTAGCCAACTTAGCTGCGATCCCCTCTAAGGGTGCTAATTTCTGCCAGACGTCCCTTCGTACTGCCCCCTGCATATGCTCGTATTGTACAATGGGCATGGTATGTAGTGTGACAGGTCATAATCGTGATATCCCGTAGAGTCTTGGACGTCTCCGGGGCACTCACACCGAGTCTTATCGGTATGTGAAAGGCCGCCGTGAGGCGGTCACACTTAATGCAGACAGCAACAAAGCGTGAACGAGCAATGTATTATGAGGGCAAGAGAGAAAGAGAGAGAAAAGAGGGAGAGAGAGAGAGCGAGGACGGAAGGTCGATACTCCCCAACAGTCTATATATATTGAGTGAGGAAGGGCCAGCATGTTAGGAGTGGCTATCAGCTTACAGTATGGTTACATTCAAGGGTACATTGATCCGACTTGATGCTTGCATCGCAATACCAACCTGAAAACGACCCCCCAAAGATAAGACCTACCAGCCTTCGTTACAACCAGGAAGAATACCCTAGAATTTTACACGTAAGAGGCGGGTATGGTTTGTAGCCAGAAAAGCTGAATAAGACGTCAAAGAACGTAGCTCTCTGACTTGCTCGATGGCTGATCGTCAGCAGTCTAGCAAACCAGCATCTCAACTCGGCAAGAGTCTATTGGACGAGACAACAACACGTCCGTCCAAGCAACGCACTCTCTCTAGCGCGATCGTCATCAAACTCGGTAAATTGGTCGTTCAATCGGATCTCTTCCTTTCCAACCACTTTACTTTGTAGGTACGTCGTCCATCGTCCATGAAGGGACACATCAACCTCTCCTGTCAATCTTGTCCTCGCTCGTCGAGACCGTCGTTCATCTCCGTAGCCTAGGCCACAAAGTCGTCCTCGTCAGCTCTGGCGCCATCGGTGTTGGTCTACGCACGATGACGATCCCCCAACGCCCCAAGAGCCTCTCCAAGAAACAAGTCAGTCGTGTTGCTCTCTCCTGATCCTGAAACGCACTTTTTTTCTGTTTCGCTCACCCGGGTAGCGCAAAGGCACTTTCGGCGATCGGTCAAGGCCGACTCATTGCGCTCTGGGATAACCTGTTTGGTCAACTCGATCAACGAATCGCGCAGATCTTGCTGACGCGGGGTGACATTTCTGACGTGCGTGCGCCGCGCGTGTTATGATGGAGATGGATCATGTTCGTGACTGAGGTACGCTTCTGACAGCGGACGCGATACTTGAATGCGGTGAACACGATCAGGGAGCTCTTGAGTATGGGCGTCGTGCCCATCGTGAACGAGAATGACACAATCTCTGTCAGCGTACGTCGGTGTTCTTTGTTCCTTTCGTGCTGGCTAATTGAGGTTGATGAAGGAAATAAAATTCGGCGACAATGACACCCTTTCTGCGGTGACGTCGTCTATGATCCATGCCGATTACCTCTTCCTGCTCACGGACGTTGATGGGTTGTATACGGCGAACCCGCGAAAGGATCCAGCTGCGAGAATGATTGATGTCGTGACATCCGTCGCAGACATCAGAGCTCAAGGTCATTCCCGCGCTCCAGTTTTACATGTCTCTGGTCCTGATTTGTGTGACAGTAAGCACGTCTACGTTGGGCTCTAGCCTAGGCACTGGCGGTATGGAAACGAAACTCATCGCGGCGGAAATCGCGACGGGTGCCGGTGTGACGACGATCATCACGTCCAGCAAAAAGCCCTCCACCATCGTGGATATCATTGACTACTATACGCAGCTTCGGCTCCAGTCCGTCCTGTCGTCTGGCACAGCAAGTCCACTTCCGAAACTCCACACGGTGGATCTTGATCGTGTCAACGCGACGTTGAGTCTACGACGACCACCGCATACGGTATTCAGGCCTTCTGCGACGCCGATGCGGGATTTAAAATCCTGGACGAGCCACACTCTGTACCCTGCTGGGGGTGTCATCATCGACAGTGGCGCGTATGCAGTTCTGTCGCGCCGGGAATCTGGTGGGCGATTACTTCCGGCGGGCGTGCTTGGCGTCCGTGGATCTTTTGCGTCAGGACAAGCGGTGCGCATTCTCGTCCGGAGCGTTCCGGAGGGGGTTTCGGGAGGGAGGATGACAACGCTTCCTGATCCCCACGATCCCGAAAGCACGACGCCATCGCTCTCGCGATCGAGCTCGTCTTCGTCCATAGCCGATGATCTTGCATTGGATGCGCAGAAGATCGTGGATGGTGATGTGCATACGGCAGAGGAAGTGGAAGAGAGCGATGCGTGGGAGGTGAAGGAAGTTGGACGGGGACTTGCGAATTACAATTCAGTGCAGATTTCGCGGATCAAGGGCCTGAACAGGTACGTCGGAGTTCCATCGACCATGACCACGCTTTTGATGAGCTGGTCGCTAGCGGACGCATCCCCCAGCTGCTAGGGTATGCGGACACAGAGTATGTGGTCGAGCACATTACGATCCGAGCTGTAGTGGCTGTGTAATTGTATTTGGCATTATTGTGCCTTGTGCAAATATCGGATAGATCATAAGATTCACCCTTTTTTTTTTGCCTTTCATTCCAGGGGTCGCCGTCGAAGTGATGTACCACGGAAACTCCGTCCGACTGCTCGCGGGCAAGTCTCGCTCAGTCTTCCTCAACACATGGCTAATACAACGTCATTCAGGCAACAGCCACCCAGAGCTCGCCCAGTCTGTGGCCGAGCGGTGAGCTCTATGATGGCCCAGCAGACTGCTAATGCCCAGTTCACAGGCTTGGAGTGTCACTCACTCCATGCGTGCCCGACAAGTTTTCCAACGGCGAGATCAACGTCAAAATAGCCGAGTCCATCCGCGAAGAAGACGTGTTCATCATCCAGTCGGGGTGTCGCGACGTCAACGACAACCTGATGGAGCTCCTCGTCCTCATCTCTGCCTGCAAGACCTCCTCGGCGCGTCGAATCACTGCCGTCATTCCCTGTTTCCCCTATGCGCGCATGGACAAGAAGGACGAATCGCGCGCGCCTATTACGTCCAAGTTGGTCGCGAATATGTTGGCCGTCGCGGGATGTGACCACGTGATTACGATGGACCTGCATGCGAGCCAGATACAAGGCTTCTTCGACATACCCGTAGACAACCTCTTTTCAGAGGCCTTGATGATATCATACATCAAGACACGCATTGATGGTTGGAGAAATAGTATCGTGGTCAGTCCCGATGCCGGTGGTGCAAAACGGTATGTCGGAGGGAGGGCTTGTGCTATCCTGTTCGGTGTTTATACCGGTTCCTAGGGTCACGGCGATTGCAGACAAACTCGGCGTCGAATTCGCCTTGATTCACAGGAAGCGGGATGGCGAGTCCAAGAACGCGCCTGAGCGGATGGAGCTACTGGTCGGTGATGTGCGGGACAAGGTACATTCCTTGCTATACTGCGAGGTTGCCATATGTGTTCGGCTTGCTTATTGAAGCGGTGCCAAAGATTGCTATTCTGGTGGACGACATGATTGATACCGGACACACGCTGGAGCTAGCCGTGCGGACGTTGAAAGACAAGGGCGCGAGGACTATTTATGCACTGATATCTCATGGTGAGTTTTGACCGTTGATGTGGTTGCACTTTTCAAGTAGCCGCTTGCCCAGGTTTGTTTGCAGAAGCGGACATGGAAAGCCTTCAAAGCCTTCCGATAGAGCAGATAGTGGTGTGTCCGCTTTCGTAGCTCACTACGTAGTCGATCTGCTGAGGCGAGGCTAGGTTACCAACACGATACCCCAGAAACAACATAAAGCACAGTGCCCAAAGCTCATCACGATAGACATCAGCGCTACGATTGCAGAAAGCATCCGCAGGACTCACAATGGAGAAAGTATCAGCTTGTTATTTGGTGATTGGGCGTATAGCAGAAGTTTGGATATTGTAACCTAGCACCTTTTTTATCGGGACCACGTTCCATCAATCCTGCGGAATCAATCACAGTCTGAACGGCCCTGTACAGGATGAGCAGATGGTTCCTGATGCCAGCCTACTTGCCTCGCTACCGGACGAGGCTCAAGCGTGCAGGGGTAGTGGCTTGACGTGGCAGACTGGCTGGTGGCCATATAGCAATCCTCCTCTGACATCGGGTGACTCACCGTGCTCATTCTGAGGTCCAATGTCGCCTTATTGCCCTTCGATGGTGAATCGACGAACTCTGGGCGTCTACTTATAACTAAATCCACTATGCGTTAAAACTCAAACTCTTACCCGCGACACGCTGCAGACGAACGGTCTATTTTTCCATCGTCGTCACAATGTCTGGGAAGATGTTGGCATATTTTAGGAAGACGGGGAGCGACGACGCGAGCATTGGCCCCGATGGCGGTGAGAAAGAAGAAGTCTCGTCGGCCGTTGCTGTCGGCCCTGCGGGACTCTCTCTCGAAGAAGGTGCGTCTGTTCACTCTCTTCGTTATCTTGGTTCAATGTCTGTTTTGTGCAGATACTGCTGGAGGGCTTGGTCGTCACCTTGGCCTCACCTCATGCACCCTTCTCATCGTCGGACGTATCATCGGTACCGGGATATTCTCTACACCTTCATCCATTCTGAGCGGGGTGGGCTCTGTCGGGGCATCACTCATGCTATGGGTGCTTGGTTTTGTTCTCTCCTTTTGTGGGTTGTTCATCTGGCTTGAATTCGGAACCATGTATCCGCGGAGTGGCGGCGAAAAAGTGTATCTGGAAGCGGTCTACCAGCGGCCAAAATACCTTGCTACGGTGATATTTGCTACGAACGCGATCCTACTCGGATTCACTGCGAGCGGGTGCATTGTAAGTGTCAAACTGTGTATGGCCGTATGTCTGATGACCTTGAGCCCGGACGGTAGGTTTTTGCGAGCAAGTAAGCAACTTGGCTACCCCATGCGTGTGGCAGATGTCCTAACCTCACTATAGTATCCTTGTTTCGGCAGGACGGGTCGCAACGACTTGGACTGAACGTGGCATTGCCCTCGGAGGTACTTAAACTCCTACGTGACGCAGATATCGGGTCAACATCATTCTTAGTGATCACTTTTGTGACTCTTCTTCACGGCCTTACGCCACGCGTTGGCGTTTATATCATGAACGTGCGCATATGACCTTGTTTTCTGTCTTTGCATAACTTCTAACGACAGTCTCAGTTGCTGACAATCTTCAAGATAGCTATTCTTATATTCATTGTGATATCAGGCTGGGTAGTGTTATCGGGCAAGACTCACATTACCAACCCAGGAGCCAATTTTGTCAATGCATTCGCCGGTAGCTCTCATAGTGGTGGTGACGTGAGTGTTTTTCTCGCCGATAGCGGTTGGTGCTGATGGAGGTGTACAGTATGCGACAGCAACCTTCAAAGTGCTTAATGCATACGCCGGATGGTCAAATGTCAACTACGTGCTCAACAATGTCCGGGATCCAGTACGGACGCTCAAGATTGCCGGACCCCTCGGGTTAGGTATATGCGCGGCGCTCTATCTCCTTGCCAATGTTGCATATTTCAGCGCGGCGACGAAAGTACGTCGACCATGTCCATCCTTCGTCTGCTACTTCTCCATTGTTTTGTGGCGATTGATGCAATTGATATTGGCAATAGACGGAGATTGTGTCAGCTAAGGTGACTGTGGCTGCCTTGTTTTTCAACCAAGTGTTTGGATCGACGGCGAAGCGTGCGTTGAGTGTGTTTGTTGCTCTCAGGTAGTTTCGTGTCCGTGTGTTTCCGTCTTTTTTACCTGACTACATTGGTTTTGCATGCTGTTAACTTTTCCGACGACGGAACTTAACGATGCAGTGCGCTAGGAGTGAGTCTCGACGTATGAGGTATTGAGCGTCCTGTACTAATATCGCTCTAGAATGTCATCACCGTCGTATGTGATGTCCGCTCTGGCTGTTCTCCTTGATGCTGATACACGTGGGTAGACGTTTGCTGCTGCTCGCGTTAACCAGGGTGAGCATACGTACTGTTTCATGCCATCCTCGAAATTGATCACGTCACTTTCGACAGAGCTTGCTAAGGAGGGCGTTCCTCTCCCATTCGGTAACAGGTTCTGGGCATCAAATTGGCCCACTGGAAAGTCACCTTTACCGGGGCTCATCATACACTTGATCCCTTCGGTGAGTGCAGTCTTGAATGTCTGAGGATTATGCTGACTGAACCGGTGGGAGTGTAGGTTATCGTGATTCTTGCGCCGCCCATGAACGTCGTGTATCCGTTTATATTAGATGTCGAAGGATACCCCCAGCAGATTATCAACTTTTTCATTGTCATGGTGCGTTTATTGCCCTTTCTTCGTATCGATATGTGTCAACCATGAGGTAGGGCCTCTTTTGGATGCGATGGAAGAGATCAGATATACCCAGACCCTTTAAAGGTAGGTGAATTATGTGTTGTGGAACTCGCGCTAAAGCACGTTTGCTCAGTTTGGTGGCCTCTAGCAGCGTTCTACCTCGTGGCAGCAGTGTTCCGTGAGTGTCGCTTCTCCCATTGCCTGTGAGCGCTCCCATCATGGGTACTTATGTGCAATATCTGGCAGTTATAATCGCGCCGTACCTGCCTCCATCTAATGGTGTTGGAGACACGCCTCCTCTTCCATACTACCTGTGCGTTGTATTCCTAGTTCGTTCGTCCTCGGAGCGGTGTGGGTTGCAGAGATGGGACTGATGATGCTGTGTCAAATGATAGGTATTGCCTTATTGGTATTGGCATCATGTTTATTGGGGTCGGTTATTGGGCTGGATGGCGTATTCTGTTACCAAAGGTATTCGGGTACGAGCTCGTACCGCGCAAAGAGGTCCTTGAAGACGGCACAGTCGTGACCCTGGTGAGCATATATTTTAGCACCACCGTTGACCGAGAGGTAATTCTCATTGGCCATTCAAGTTTTCGCGCAGAAAACTTCAGTGAACGGACACTCCAAACGAGAGTCGTATACCGTTGCATCACTTCTTTCCTTTGTTAAACGTGTGGACACATGAACACGGCTTAACGTGATGTATACTGTCGTTCCACGCCGTGAATAGTAATTCTTCTTTTCGAATTCGGGCTCAGTTGACGAATGCGTAATATTTCAAGACAAGGGCTACTGGTCTTGGCTCTGTCAGGCGTCCTTCAGTTCCTGCGGCGTGCGAAGACCAGTAACCATCACACCTCTGTGGCGGCCGTCCATGATGGGCACCGCCTCAGCCTGCCATCTGGCTGAGATTTCTGTGTCTACATTCGTAATCAGATGGTATATTCCTCCCTAATGTCCCCAACATGTCTCGGTTTCTTTGGACGCGTTAGAAGATAGAAGACAGTGAGCGAGAGGGCTGCTTTGAAACATGATAGGGGTGAAACGCAACCTGTCCAAGAGGCTATGACGTTGGTACTGGTGAGCTCTCACTTAAAGGGGTTGTGCCCTTCCACTTTTTTGCAGCTCTTCGTCGCCCTGGTTCAACGTCTGTTTCGTGTAGAGTGTGCCGAAGGGTTTGATCGTCATCTCGGTACTCACCTCGTGTACCCTTCTCATTGTCGGACGTATCATCTGTACCAGTTCTTACAGCCCGAGCGGGGTATGCTCTGTTGGGGCACCGCCCATGTTCGGGTGTCCGGTTTCTCTCCTTTTGCAGTTGTCCATCTGGCTCGAATTTGGGGCCGTGTATCTAGAGGCAGCATATCAAAGACCGTAATACCTTGCTGCGGTGGTGTTTGCTGCGAATGTGATGCTACTCGGATTCACTGCGAGCAAGTGCATTGCAGGCAAGTTGTATATGATTGTGTGTCTAATAACCTTGGTCTCGGGCGGTAGGTATTTGCGAACCGGTATGCAGCTTGTTTGCCCGATGCGCATGGCAGGTGTCGTAACCTCGCTATAGGATCGTTGTTCTGCGGGACGGTGTTGGAGATCAATATTTGGCCCCCCTTTCCTACTTACATTAGGTTACCATATTAGGACAGCAGCGTCCGTCAACACGCGGACCTTACAGTCCTCACGGACTTATGTTCCAGGTTGTTTAATAGACAAATCTCATCGGACGCGACAAACAGAAGGAACAGGACTGGATGGTCTGAACGTGGCGTTGCTCTTGGGGGTACGTCCTGAGCCAACTTTTAATACGGGTACAGGGTAAATATTATTCCTAGCGATCGTTTTTGTGATCGTCCTTCATGCTCTTGAGCCATGTGCTGTCGTGCATATTATGTGCGTGCACGTATGATCATGCATTCGCTCTGCGTACCCGTTAACCGCGAAGTTTCTCAGTTAGTGACGATCTTGAAGGTCGCATTTATTCTCTTTATCACGATAACAGGCCAGGTGGTGTATCAAGCAAGACGCACATCGCCAGTCCTCGAGCCAACTTTTTCAACGCATTCGCTGGAAGCTTCCCAAGTGGTAGTGATGCCAACGGTTTCGTCGTTGATCATCGATCATCGTTGGTCTTACTAAGGATGCACAATATGCGACAGCGACATTCGAGGTCCTGTACACATGTTACGGCTGATTCAATGTCAACTACGTGCTCAACAATGTCTGAGATCCGGTGCGGATTGCTGGACTCTTGGGACTGCGTAGTTGTGCTGCTCTCTGTCTCCTTGTCAATATCGCGTATTTCAGTGCGGTCCACCAAGGTGCGTAGACCGACTCCACTGCACATACATGGTTCTTTCGTCGTATCAAGGTGGTTGATGCGACTATTGTCAATAGGCGCAGATTGAGTCATCCAAGTCGACCGTGACTGGCTTTTTTCTTGAGCATGTGTTCGGATCGACGGCAGAGCGTATGTCGAATTTCCTTGTTGCTCTCAGGTGTGCAAAGCACACCTGAGTTCCCCTGCTTCACTGGACTACATCGAACTTGACTTGCTAACTTTGCCAATGGTTGAAATTCAACGATGAAGTGCGATAAGTAATGGATATAAGGACTCAGTCGTTTCTCCGTTCCGACTGAGGATGCTGTGCAAAATCGTAAACGATATTAAGTGAGTGCGGAGCTGAGTTATGCTAATATGTTAGGTAGGAAATGGGGGATTGGAACTGTCATAGTGAAACAGAAGGCTGTGATGTATGGAGACCGTACCATAATCAACAATAAGAGTGAGCGTTGATGTATTTGACTGTGCCCCGTATTCTTACGATGCACGACGCACAAGTCTACAGGAGGCGCGGCATGTTCCACCTGTAAGTTAAATCCCAGTGTCTGTCGTCCGGATCTTTCCATCTCCTCGAGATACAGTACCCACAATATCTGCCATACATTCCACCATCCCCTTGGACACCCCAGAATGAAGGCTACCCTTAAGAAAAAAAATCACTCGATCTAGTGTCGCCAGTTATCCGACGCCGTGAGGTATCCATCAAACACCATAGTACAGTTCCTAGCGACCTGAACATCCTCCCAACAAAAGCAGAAGACACGGATGGTCTCACTCTTGAGACACAGTATGCAGACTCGTATCCGCCCGAGGAGAGGGTCGGCCATATACTCAATGAGCCAACAAGGGGCATTTATTTCATTTTCCTGTGTGAAAATTTTTGAACAACACGTCAAATCAGTTCGATCGACTTTACTCGTGGAGGGAAGAGGAGAGGGGTTCTGGGTACAAGTACCGAAGTCACAACTGTGCCATCTGCCAGCACTTCTTCACACAGTATGAGCTCGTGCCCGAATACTTTGAGTAACACAATATACCATCGGGCCCGGTCAACAACACTTCAATGGCAACGAGCCAGTACCTGTCATTTGTTACGCAATCATTGTCAGTCCACAGGTCTGAGTCTCGAAATTTATCCTTGAAGTGAACGAGGGGTAGGACACACAAACAGTGTGGGAGAGGACACGTGTCTCCTTTACCATCGGACGGACGCAGGAAGGGCGCGACGATGATTGCCAGATACTGCACTACAATTGGCATGTTGAGAGTCTACATCAGAGTCACTCGCAGAACACTGATGTGGCGAGATGGAAGCCGGCTAGAAGCAACCAGACTAGGCAGCGTTGTCAACGCCTGTTTCTCTCGTTACAAGATCTGCCCACCTTTGAATAGGCGAGGTATATCTGGCCTTTTCCAGCGCATCCAAAACAGGCCGTACGCGCTGGATGTCAAATATGAAAGAGCGTGTAAAAGCAGGGAGACGCGTACGGCGACAATGAAGCCGTCGATGATCTGAACACCATATAGGTCCATGTCTAATATAAAGAGACGAGGTATTCGCGGACAACGCAACCTATACTCCCAGTTCAGCTGGAATGTTCCTCTGAGATAATCGAGAGTGAATTCACCGCAGAGATCAAACAGATGATGAATCCAGACAAGGGCGACTTTCCTGTGGGCCAGTCTGACGCCCAGAACTGGGAGAGGAGTACCCTCCTTGGCGAACTCTATTGGAATGAATTTGCACGCTTTGATCAGTTTCCAAAATGGCATGTGGTGGCATGTAACTTACCCTGGTTAACGTGGGCAGCAGCACGTGTCTATCCATGTTTATGAGCCCATGAACGGGAACAGCCAAGACAAACATCACATACGACGGTAATGATATTCTAGGACAACGTCAGTACAGCTCCCCTTTCCCTGTGACAATGATGTGAACAGTAGAAGAGAGAAACGGTGCGCATCGTTCGTTTGATGCACGGAACAGTCCTGGACTGATACCCAGGGAGATGCACATTAGAGTGGAGTTGCCGCAAAAGGGGGTGCGAAAGGCGAAGGCGAACAAGGGAAGCGGGCGACACAGCGAAACGAGCGCCTTGTATAACGCGTTCTTACTTGCATTCTTCCGCAATGCGATCGGTCCAGTGGGTATGAGCCGATCTGAGAGTTGCTTGACGAGGTTCTTTCTTCAACAACTGCTCTGCGCTGCCCCCAACTTTCAGTTGTTTGCACGTCAAGGTTGATGGAAGAGCAGTTGAAGTTGATTAGGTCACCCCGTGCGCGTGTGGGGAAAAGAATGGTCTGCGCGGTATGTGCATGCTAGGAATAGGGACAACTCACGTGGGTGCTTTCCAGGCAGCAGACGGGCTGCTGGATGCACGAAACACTGCTACCGGTACCAACGTGTCGTATCTATAAATGGCATCTCCAGTCAAGAATACCGGAAAATAAACGTTTTTTGGTGCTTGGACATGAACGTGATGGCCGAGATTTGGCCCCTTTCTCCCCGCAGGAGTCAAGGGAAATGACCATCTATCATGAGGAACAGGGGTATCTGTGCCTGGGTAAGAAAGTGGCCGAAATTAAAATTAGGTGTCCGTGAGTACAAAAATGGCTCGAGAACTTGGGGCGTGTCCACATGCTAGGAGGCAATAACACGGGGCATGGGTATACCGATTGTTTGGTTATGGTTATGCAAGGCCAGAAACACGTTCGCTCATTTGAAAGCGCGGCGTACCGGAAACTGACAGCAGTTGTCCACCAAGTAAAATCTCGAGAAGCAGAATGATATTCGACGTTGTGGCTGTGTGGGATAGGGAGTAAGGGGAGGCGAAGAGTAAGAACTAGTCAGTCAGCAGTAGTAGTCCTGGCCTCTCCAACGTATGAGCCCGGAATTCGGAAATTTGTAGCGGTTCGGGGTTTCTCAGCGTACACGTTGGCTTTAGACGTGCATCCATGAATGAAATTGCCAGCTTGATAGGTGGTAGGATGGTCAGAGTGGTTCAGTGAGGCTATCCCTTGACATAATCAAAACAGAGAAAAGGAGAGGTATCTCCGGACAAATGACTCTGTATGGGATTGCAAGGCAGCGAGCTCGAAACTCGAACAGACAGCAATACTCGTAGACTTCTGGAGGGCCTAGGAAGGACGCGCTGGTGATGGGCACCTCCGCACCTGTTGATTAATCTCAGCCACCACAGAGAACCCTCTTCCTGCTACACCATCTCGAGGGTTTGCTAGATGGCCCGGACCCAAGCCACGAATCTTGGGCCTATGCCATGTACACTATATCAAAGCCAGGTCCAAGCGTAATCTTATCGGTGCACGGATCAGTACGCTGTCTATGGGACACAACGAGCAAGTGCCGTTTCCTTTTTCGGTGGACCAGGGTTTATGCAATCATTTACCTGTTCCTTTCCGCAGCTCGGTTCGGAGAGCGTGTGATCCGTATCTTTTCAATTACAGTAAATCCGCTTCGGATGATTTACCGTCGCTTAGTGCAGACATTTCGGACGTACCCCAAAACGCCAACAGATGACACCACACTATTGCAATTTGCAACACCATAACAGGAATGGGGAAACTCGTCAACAAAAGCGGGTCGAGGTAAGTATTGGGTCTTCGTTGGCTTTATGTGACTGAAAATATAGAAGACAGATAAGCTAGCTACGAAGTTTCTGAAACCTGGCCAAGTCGCTTCAACATCTACAGGTTAAAATTGTGTTGCTCATACAACAGATGACCTAGAGGCCGAAGAAACTGTCAATTGTGTCTGGCTGGATCAGCCGAAAACTGAACATGCCAATAGTCACTCATAGTCCAAATCTCAGGTATGGTTGCATTCCTCCTCCTTGGCCATCTAATGATACACACCAAACAAGCAATAGTAACGAGGTGAATAAAAAAAAGTTATCTCCAGACTAGATGTCGACAGTCGCCCTGTCACTTCCACATAAAAAAGGAAGAAATAACCACACACGGTGCTCGGTTATTGACTCGCTATTTACTCCCATGAGTGGGCAGTGAACATTTTGGTTTTAGTGGGTAAGAGTATACTTAGGTCCTCCTCCAGACAGTGAGGACATGCTATAACGAACGGAGTCGATGTGTTTCGTAAACACATCTTCTCCTAGACTCTAAAAATCCACCTCCTGCGTTAGTACACCATATAGGACTAGAGGTTGTCAGTTGCTACGTGATTAAATTACTTATCCGTGGACAAGAAAAAAAAACGTATTCATCCTAACACGCTCTTGAAAGACCTGCTCGTATAAGCCACTCAGGGGGCCCGATCATTCCGTGCATCTCCTGTTTCATTCTGCTACATATGTAATCAGTCTGGGCTTCCCTCACCTACGTTCTTCTAAATGACTCGGGCAGCCCGCCCGTTGGAACGGGTCTTTCAAATATTATTTAACATCAACTAACGACTCCTCGTTCGATCTGCAATATCACAACCACACTAGCTGATTAAGGAATACACAAAAGGACCGGAAATCCACCGCGAGGTGGAGACACTCTCATAATGAACAGGTCAAGGTATGTCGTTTCTGAGAAAAAAGATGAAGTACAGGGGAGGAGCAGCCTCTCTATATATACTGTAGCTAGAGGTGTGATGTATGCGTGTATGGATGGAAACCTGGAATCCATGACGTGCATGGCCAAGGGAATTAAGGGTGGCATGCGTTACAAAGACCTGGATAAAGCACTGTTTCACCAATTGATCGTTCACAAGTTGATGCCGGCGGGAGAGCAGCCAACGTTGATCAACCCATTCTACATGTGTACGGAAGAGAGCGATCGGCATCGATGGTACGCTCAGAATCAGAGTCAACTCACATAGGTGTTGCCGTTGCAGCAGACCGGCTGTTGAGTGCATGTAGCACCGCTACCAGTACCGGAAACTGTGATTGGGGTGCACCCGAGCCCGACAAGACCGGCGATATCAGGAAGAACGATACCAGGTAGTCCAAGGAGTTGGGCGACCGTCGGATCAGTTTGCTACATTGCAAGTGGCCATCAGCAAACGTGTAAAGGTATGGTAAGATCGAAACCTCACAGTGAATGTATTATTGCACCACTGGATTGAGCCAGTGTGTCACATTGGGACGAATCATCATTACGAGCTGCGAGCTCGCTGGGGGCAGCTGCAGCAGCTGCAGCGAGAGCAGCGACGGGAAGAAGGGGCAGAAAACCGGATGTACATCTTTGCAGTATTTAGAGTGTATGAGTCGAGTTGCTCCAGATTTGTTTTGCTGATAGGTGAGCTGCTCGCTATTGAACTTTTTATACAGCAGAGGGCCACTCATCCCTCCCCATACAGCACGCTCGCCTAACATATTTGATGAGGTTTGGGTTATTCACCCACAGCAAAGGGACAAAGGTATGCCCAGTGTTGAGAGGTGCGACGGACTATAGGTATAGGCAGTTAGCCTGTACATGGGGTGAGTATGGTGTATCTGTTTGTAAAACTTGACCAGCACGCTTTAGACTTCCATCTATGGCAACAAATTACATAAGCGTAGAGCGTACACTTAATTGTCCTCAGTAGCTTGACACCTACTGAGGTTCCCATAGGATCTCATAGTTCCACTTAACCTCTGCACAACATTCCTTTCAACAGTATCTATGGTAAGTAGTGAGTGCGAGCTCACCTCCAGTCAATGGTAATGGACAGTGAGAAGGAGCGGTCGCACTAATGTGGCGGTAGTCCGAAAAAGGAAATATAAGGAGAGTAAGTAATGTAGAGGTTCGTCTATACATGCTGGTCGGCGAAATGCTGGGCTTCATATGTGGCGCTTCTGGCCAAGCATATTGTATAACTGTTGTTCACTAATGTCTGAAAACGTAAGTGAGTATGACAGCTAGGATCTGTTGGAATTGGTTGATTACCTATGCTCTATAGCTTACATAAGCTAATAACTACATCGCACCATTAGTTACCTTGGGATACTTAGTGACTACAAGTATCCTGCAGTATCCTGCAGTTTCAACAGGATCAAGCCCGTGTTGGAAGGGTATGCCGAACTATGAGATTAGGCAATTAGCCTTTACATGCGGTGAGTATGAAGTGTCTACAGTAAGTGGTGGATGCGGGCTCACATCCAGTCAATAGTATTGGACCGGAGGGAGCGGGAAGGAGTGGTCGCGCCGGTGTAGCGTAGTGCGAAAAAGTAAAAATATAACGAGTGTATGTAAGTGCGAGTCCGTCTATGTACGCTATTCGGCCTGGTCTCTGACAACCCGTTCTCTTTTCAGTGGCTTGGTGAGGATACCAGCCATCTGTCATGAGGAGCTGACAAGAAATCAGTGCCTCGATGACAACATGACGAGAATCATAATGCAACGTGCGTGAACGTGCATCAGACGGCATATGTATATGAGCCCTTGGCATCGTGGCAGCACGTACATTGTCC